>BLKR01009144.1:0-177965 GCA_011170035.1 Teleogryllus occipitalis
TCAAAAAGAAGAAAGAAACAATATTGGCAAAGAATGCACGATTGTGTACAATGAAGAGTGAAGATTGTGTCTTGTTAACATTGGATTCTGTTTTACCTGTGCCAGTATTTTCTTTATCAGCAGTGATTCGGTGAAATTTTCAAGTCAGCATGTTCAGTCGTGATATTGCATTGAAATAGCTGGGAAATATTACTTTCCCTACAGTGATTAGTAATTTCAACAAATTAATTTATATCTTGGACAAGTTCAAGCATTTACAAGAAAAAATTAGGGGGACTATTCTCTTAGTGCATTTAGTACTGAAAATGCTCCGTCGAGCACGTTAGTAAAAGATCTACATGTTACATGCAAGCAAGTTAAATTTATTATCAAACAGATCGATTTATTAATCATTGAAAATATGAGGAAATATATGATTGATAGTTCAGATACTGCATCTTCATCTCATGTTTTATTGTTTATATTATATAAAATGCTCTCCTA
This sequence comes from Teleogryllus occipitalis, assembly GCA_011170035.1. Lineage (NCBI taxonomy): Eukaryota > Metazoa > Arthropoda > Insecta > Orthoptera > Gryllidae > Teleogryllus > Teleogryllus occipitalis. Next base: position 484 of record BLKR01009144.1, read on the forward strand.
CATAATTTCAGAAGTATATATGAGTTTTGCACACACGCAACCGATCTTTAGAAATAAGATAAATTAATTGAAACTGCAATTGGGTGTAACCCGGTGGAAGTTAATTACATAAATAAGATAATAAATTGCATACTAATATGGTAACAATAACGCTAAAATAATAATAATAATAATAATAATAATAATAATAATAATAATATAAACACTGATGATTCATAAAACATTAAATTACATGAAGAAAAAGAAAAGAAAAGTATACAATCTAATCTAAAAGAGGTCTCTAAATAAAGAGACCTCTCGACGATGGGACGTTTTGCACTTTGACTTTGAATATACGAAAGATTTGTTGAAAAAATTAATCTAAATATTTATGTCAAATGCATTACGCAACATTCGGGCAACATTATAAAAATTTATTTAGTTGAATAACACCTAGAAAAGCGTTCTAGGGTTTTGAAGCCGAAGGCCACAAAGAAACTTTCTTCGCAACAGAATCTGCAGGACGAGAGCTTCTTGGACATTCTATTATATTTTGCTGGTCCGGCGCTTTTCGATACTACCCCACCTTCAGAGACGTGCAGAATCTGCAACTGTATGCGAAATGTAACTAATTACTTGATATTCTAGGCGATTAAATTGCACAGGTGTACCTCTCAGTTCGGTAATAAAGTTAAAGAATTTTCCAAGGAGTGGGGGATTGGTTGCCCGATCCTGTATTTTCGCATGGACAACTTTAAGTGTCTTTCTCGAGAGTAAAAAGCTTTTGTAATATTTTTGTGACTGTCAAGGAAAACGAAAATCTAACTGTCAAGAAAGATTCTATAATTACTTCAAATGTTGTTTTTAAGGAAGTGTCGTGAATTGTTGCAAGAACATTATAATACTGAATAAATCTTTGTTCAAAATAATTTCATTGTTTCTTATTTCCATTTTAAATTCTATTAGTACATTAGAAGTTACCTTATTTTTTTTAAACAGATAAACACTTGTTGACTACTTTCTCTCGTAATAAGGAAAAGAAAAGAAAGGGAAGAGGGTGGAATTTGGAATCTATGCGAGAATTCTCGCACGGGTACGCTAGTAATTTAAAATTTTAATTGTTAATAGTTATATATTCCATGAACTTTTTCTGAGTTATTGTTTCTTTTAAATCGAAAGAATTTTTTCCAAAAAGAAAAAAAAACTTTTAAATTCGCCAGAAACCGTCTAGATGTGACTGATCCAATTTCAGACCAAGCCCAAATTTCTGATAAAAATATAAAAGACGGTCATGAATTTTTTTAAATATTTAAGTTCGGTACGAATTTTGTGTTAACTTAGGGAAGCCGTTCCTAATCTGTGTAGGCGCCTATCGTAATCGTGGGTAATTCTTTTGAGATAGCATCATGGTTTAATTTTGTGTGCTAAGAGCGCCCCCATGAAGGTTGCATCCCGGACAGCTGCCCCCCCCCCTGGCCAATCCCTAGCTACGACGCAGTGTGTCGGTGCGCACTGCTCTGCAAATTAAATGCACCAATATTAATAAAGGAAAGAACACAGAGTTATGTTTTTTTTTTCCTTTCCAATAAACCTAGAAAGGAAAAACGGAAAGTTGTTCAAAAGCCCAAGAGAAATGTTATTGCCTTCTAGATACCCTTATTAACTACTTAGGTTACTTAAATTTATATATATATATATAATATGAAATATATATATATATATATGAAAAGTAAAGAAATACTTATTTTTCCTCACGATTCCACTATTCACTTTAAATTGACTATATTCATAAGATTGAAATTATTTCTTTCCTTAGAAATTTTTCGAAACTTCAACTTCACATATTGTTTTAGTTGTATACAAAAGGAAATTAAAATATGTAACAAAATATTTACTTTTTGGTCGGATGTAGCAGAACCATGTTGTATTACGAATGGTAAGGCGGCGTAGTGTTCCTTTGTCGCTGTACGGATCGCTAGTCGTTGACCGTCATAGGAAATTTAACACGGAGCTGCGTTACTGTGTAAAAACATATACTGTGGTTGGGCCCGATCTCGCACGATTGTGATTCGGAGAACAGTATTAACACATAATTTCCCATAATTTCTTTGCCTCATACATATGTATATACGAAGCAACATATATTGTAAAGAGAAAGTTATGAAATGCCGCGAAAAATATATTTCACGATTCAACGGAAATCCAGGTTTTCGGAAGTGGCGGCTCGTGTTTAGGCTGCACGGTTTTACAACCCCTAAAAAATGAAAAAATCTCATAATATCTTAAGAATATACAATTTCCTTTTAATGACATTCAATTTTCAAGACATTGCAGCAATATCGATGTATATGAAATCATTCTGAAACCAAAGAGCATCCAACTGGCGCTCTCTCCAATGTCTGGTGCCTTGCCAGTAAGTGCACCACGCTCTTGGCTATATTACTGAGTTTACTGCTTTACTCTCTGCAACTTCGATTTAACACGGGGAACCTATGGCCTTTTGATAGCGCAACCAGATAGGTGGCGCTGTCTAGCGCTGCGCGGCGACGAATGGAGTCTCAGGGGAATACCCATATTCTGTCTTCGTCTGACTCGTTGCAACGTAGTTTCATGAATTTGGCTTGTTATTGAAACTACACAAGTTCGGTCAATTATAGACGATATTCAATGCATTGTTTATGATATTTGGAGAATTTGTTTTTATTTGATATGAGGTTTGTTGATTCAAAACGTACCTTTCATGACTTCTTTGTGTAAAGGTGGCCGTTCTGGATGGAAGTCCCTTATATTGTCTCGCGGAAGCCTGTGTGGCTGCAGCTGGCCAGCGGTTTACGAACGTTCTTGTGAATACGAATGTGTGTCGAAGATCTCTCATTATTGTCAAATATAGTTTTCGGAACTGAATAATTTTATTTGTGTGAAACATGTCGAAGCAATAGTACTTAATGCAATGTGCTGGAGTCGAATTTAAGTGCCCAGTGGAAATCAAAGCCAGAACCATGTGCGCAGAGGTGTATATGCGCGGACACGACGCATAAAAGTATGTAAGTAGTATGTAAGTTTATTATGTATTCGTATTTTGAATTTTGGAAATTACATTTCCGTCATTCGATGGATGTGCAACCTCCAGTCTCTTGGGGCACCAGCCTCCACTGGTTTTTGGGTCCCGATTCCGAAAGAGAGTTGTTTTTTCAAAAGTCCTTCTGCCCGTCCGTTCATCCGGCTGTAAATAACAGTACCGTATAAACTATTCTTACAATTTTCTTTCCGAAATGAATATTCCTTGATCGATCTGGCCCAACTCGAGACCCCGCAAATTTCAAACGAATTCTTTGAATTTTGGGGGTACTTCACATGAAGTCCTGGGAATATTTTCAACATTTTCTCAAAAATGGCTCCAAATATTTAGATTAATTTTTTACGAAGAATAGAGTGAAATACATATAGTATAAAGATGGGTTAGGTAGGATTTCCACCCTTAACGTAAAGTATTGATTTAGATCAGTGACCTTATTCTTTCATCGAACCCTTTTAAAAAAAATTTGCTCCATCCCTTACGTTATTCTCTATAAAAGGGGTGGCCATTAACCTTAGTTTTGGGAGCCGAAAAATTCGAAGCATTGTGAAGAGATATTTAAAAAAATGGTTTTTAAAATGAAGACACATTTTTCATTTTATAACAAATGAAGGAACATTTATTTTTTACACTACGCAGAACATTATTATTCAGGAACACATGAAGGAATGCAATTTTGCTTTTGAGAAGTGCTTTTTCAAGCGTTCATCGCAATTCGCAGAAGTTCACTTAAATATTCATCAAGTTGGTTCAGATCTACATTTAGATTTAATAAATTTAAGCGTTGAGTACAGTTGCTGTATACTGCACAGCTGCTGTATCTTTTGTTACTGGTGATGAAACAGGTCAGCCATTACCCACAACAACAAAATCAAAAGAATTTTCCAGGAATAAAACTGGTTTAAGTGATCTCAAATCATTAAATCTACCCTTGATTTCTTCAGCAAGGCCAGACATTTTACTCAAGTAATCTTTAGTTACAACCTGAACGCCAGGATGGTAATTTCAGTAATATTCTTTAAACATTTGAAGTGAGCAAATGTTTTAGTCTGAAGGGCTTTCCTAAGAAGCTTTAACTTGCTATGAAATAAGTTTTTCTCTTCCTTATAAAGATATGTTTAGTGTTTGCAAATGCTAGACCACATCTGTAAAAAAAGCCAAATCTAACAACCACTGAGAGCCATGAAGTCCAGGGAAATATTTTCCTTTTTCTTCCATAAATTGTTAGATTGGATCAAGTAATTAAAAAAAACCTGCCAAGAACATTGCTTACTGATAGCCACCTCACTAAGCAGTACCAAGATACATGAAGGTCATCATTGTTTATATCATCTATAAAATATTTGAATTTTCGGTGTGTTTTGGCACTTGAGAGAATACAGTTCACAATTTTTAGAACTACCTGCATAATATGCGGGTATTCAAAATATTTTCCTTCTAAATATTCTCTGTGAATAATGCAATGTACAGGTAAGAACTCGGGAAATGATGTGTCAGCATTTAAAAACCAATAAGCCCTTGTTTCGTGCCAGTCATAGATGGTGCACCATCGGTGGACCATCAATGTAACCAGGTCTAAGAGTTCTTCTACCACCTCGAAGTCCTTTGACACGTACCTAACATATGTGACTAGGTGTGGTTTACTTTTTATATAAGCGGACTCGTCCAGAGCCAGACTTACTACTGCGCACTCTCTTAGATTTTTTGTAAATTATTTAAAATAACCGCACATAACAGAAGCTCACCTCTCCTGCGTCTAGCAGCGGGCATTTCGTTGACTAGTTTCTGCAGTTTATTTTCGGGTTCTAAACCAGAAATAACTTGTGCCATGTTTGTCTTAAACTCCCCCTCTGTGTGAGACCTTTTTTGCTTTTGCTATATTAAAAGCCAAGATGAAGCCAACTTCAATTGTCAAATCTGCTTCCTTGGTAAAAGTTGACATAACCCTACTCTGACCAAGAAGTTTTTCCTTTAGTGATTTCAGTTTGTTTTTCCTTAACTGAGAGCCAACAGGAATTCTTTATTGAAACCACTGTGGTTAGCACCATGATGGCGTTTTAGTTTACCAGCCTTGAACTGTGACAAAGTTACTTAACACAAAAGACGCATTGGCTTACCGTTTCTATCTACAAAAACAAATTCTTCCTCTCAGTTTGTATTAAAAGCTCGACGCTCCTCTTCATATTCACGCTTCTTAGACAGCATCGTAATTATTCAGATACCAGGCCACAACAGTTCTCAAACTGCACACAAAAAATATCGGCACTCGCTACTATTACCATTATTCTTTCAATTTACAATTGCAGACGAAGCGCTGCGATGTTTACATCAGATCACCGCCGACTGATCATGCTTCACCTCAAGACACTGACCCACTCACACACTCGCGCTCAAAGAGCGGTCTAACAGAAGGCCCAGGAACTATCTTCACCTCCCATATCTCACCACTGATCTACAGCGCTCTCTGACGGAATTTCGTGGTACTAAGATCGTTGAACTCAATAACGTAAGTTAAACCACACCGCTGCTACTGACTCCCTATTAATTTTACTCTCAGTTCGGTGTCAAGAGCCGCACGAGACTGACTCAAGAGCCGTATGAGTCCCACAAGTCTCGTTGGGGCCACCCCTGTTATATACCCATCAATCACCAGTTCATATTTGGCTATAGACCCAATCGACCCTTTTCATCTTCACTGATCCCTTCAAGATTTCAGCTTCGCCCAGGAGTGCGATACCGGCCCGCTGGGAACCCTTGAAGTAGCTTATGTGGCCATGTTATTCAATAGATGCATTTTAACGAGCTGTACCCGAAATATTAAAGACATCGGTTAGTGACGCCTATAAAAAAGGTAATAAGTTGGGTTGTTAAAGATCTGGTTATGAGCGGTCAATGGAGTGAACGAAATGAAGTCATTCCACAATACTTTTGAATTACAAATAATCACTTTTATATTTTGTTATGGATATAAACGGGTCATTCTGCACAAAATTTTAGGGTTTTCAAGAGAAGGTTCTTACAAGTTTTTCATATTTCTTTATAAGATTAATTTTCAAATAGATAGTTAAGACTCCTAGCTTCTATTGGTGGGCTACAAAGAGCAGTATTTAGGTGGCAAGACTTTTAAAAATATTTCTTAATGAGTACTGTGTTATTCGTAAAAGAACAAAAGTGATACATGTAGGTTGAAACGGAGGTAAATTAATGAAAGTTATTGTTAATAATATTTATAAAAATAATGTAAAACTACAACAAATATTAATTATTAAAAATCCAACGTTTTACTCTAAATGATTTTTTTCTGAATGAAGATCACCAAATGTGTAATTCATGGTTCAAATTCCATGACGAGACTACTTAAAGTGTTTATGTTAAAAAATAATTAATAACAGCGGCGTTTGTTTTAAAGACAATAAAAGCTTGTATTCTAACTGCGGTATCCAATACAGTGTAGGCCCGAATCGGTGAAGGGCGCATACAAGGGAGACTCATGAGCATATGGATGATGCGTGTAGCAATAAAGGTCTCTGTTCATGACACTTTCCTCACAACTGAGGATTGTCGCGCGAATTTCGTTGCAGTATGGAAGTCTGCTTCAGTCGAACGCTGGCCAGCGGGCAAGTAAGTGGTATACAGTGTGACTCCAAGTGTCAATAAAACAGTGAGAATAGCACCTTCACAGCTTTTTCTAAAATGCAGAAATCAGCAAAAAGGTGGAATAATTCGTGGCACTACAACCCTTTTGAACTTCAAAAGAACTCCAAGCATATCGAGCAAAGTTGACCGAGGAAATGCAAAAAAGATTTCGCTCTCAGTGATTGGTGATTCAACTTGTGATTGCCTGTCGTCATAAAATATCGAAAATGGCTGTAAATATTCCTGTTGTTACAATAATTTATAAAAAACGGACTACAACTGGCAGGACTCAGAATATTATACTTATGAGTGAATTAGACGTATTTGTGAAAATCTGCATCTTCAAAGTCCGAAAATACAAGTCTCATAATTTTCTAGCAAAGTCACCCACGAAGGAAATATATAATTATTTGTTATTATTCAGAAAATTTCAGTTTCAAAACATAAGATACTGATCAGGGTTGTCACTGGAATAATTCACAAGCTATAATACAGTCATTCTTTATTATAAAATCGATATCCGAAAATCATCACCTTTGTCAATTAGTATCAGATTATTTAACTCATATGAGTGCAGGAGTACACCTTTTTCCGAAGAAACACCTTGATCATTTGTAAAAAAAGTTTTCTGAAATTTTAAAAAATGAATTATTTCATTGATGGAGCAGCAATGAAATACAAAAACAAAAATATTTTATCAAATATTGCGAATCACCAGAAAGATTTCAGCATTAGGTAGAATGACATTTTTTCGTCAGCAGTCATGACAAAGACTCTTGTGACGGTGTAGTTGGTACAATGACGAGCTGCGTATGTACGCTAGTCGCCATGGGACTAATACATCCACTTCAAATGAACTGTCTGGATGGACGAACTGCAGTAGTCAAGGAGGTGTTTCACTATGGGTTCACTTTCAGTTTCACTATGAAAGTTGAACACGAAGAGGAAGCTCGAAGGTTCCTGGGATTTGGTTGCTCTGGGAACACGGGATTTGCATTATGTTATCCCCATTAATGAAGCCTACATTTCCTTAACAACGTTTTCATTTTCATCTGAACCTCTCCAGAGTTGCTATTCGACGCACACCGGTGTGACAATAAGGGGAGTCATCTACGGCGTGCAGAAATGATGAGACTCCGCGGTGCGCCATTGATCGAGAGAGCGGCGCATCAATGTCGCTGTAAGTTTTTTTTTTGTTTTTTTTTAGTCTTGGTTTCTAAGGACCCGACTTGTAATTTACAGGAGTGCGCACGAGTATTCATAGTTGTTCGCAGAAAGTGTTTCATTTGAATTAAAACATTGCATTTTGAATTATTAATATTTTAATATTGTTTCGAGCTTGATTATTAACAATGTACAATATGAAGTCTCTCAATACTCTTAACAAATGGCGTTTTGAAAATCAATTTATTTTTATCATAACAAGGAAAAAATGTGAATGCATATAACTTCAACAGCCATAGTAATGCAATAGTGGGTGATAATTGTTTAATATTTCACAAAAAGCATTTTCCCTATACGATATTCATAAAAATATAGCGAATTCTGGGAGGACGAGTTTTGAGACCAACTGTTTTCCGTGGAATGATCCATAAATATTTTGCTCTAAAAGAGGTAAAGAGCGGTCAATTCCAGTTATGATTTTGGGTGTTTGTCTTCGTTTCATATCTGTTGGTATCTGAGGGAGCCTAATGTAAATACTGCCTATATTTTGCGCTCTTGCGGTAGCTTGCTGAACTTGTTAGGCCGCTTTTCGTCGCCTTCAGTGAATGATAATATAAATACTTTTCTTTTGCAAAGTATTTTTTTCACGAATAGAGGCATAATTCACCAGTTTGGTCAGAAATATTGGTAGATTAGTATTTTTTTGCTTAATTTTTGAAAAATCGTTGAATAATTCTATCGAGAAATGGATTTTTCTTATGAGATTTTTCCATGTGAAAAATTTATTCTCTGTTTTCAAGCGTCTACCAAGGTCAAGAGCAATAAACATGGCAAGCACGGCAGGTTATGAAGGGACAGACCACTACTGTTCTTGTATTTTAGAAGCTTTAATAGTACGTTCATTTTCCATTTTTCTAGAATATTCAAGGCAAAAAGGAAATTATTTCCCAAGGACAGTCTACACATATGCAGTCACAAACGAGAAGGTCTGCACGGCATTTTCACCCCCCAAAAAGCGAACTCGTTGTGTGGTTGAAGAAAGTTTTCAAAATTATATTGTTGCACTTGTGTATTATTTTCGAATGAAAAGGTATTTGGAGCAGTTCTGGATTTGATTACAAGAATAATTTATTGAAAGCAACTGTGGTGACATCAACAAGCACAAAATCATATTAGATCTGAAATGCCTTAACATTTGGTACCGCCCAAATATATGTCCAATTATACCAACAACCTAAACAAGAAACTCTTAAGTACAATGAGCAAGTCAAAAATAACACAATACAACATGAATGTTGATGACCATGTAATTTTTGGTTTTCCTCAAATATCTTTCTGTGCTGATTTCACATCTACTTTTAGTTTTTTTCCCTTTCTGTCATGTTCAGCTTTCTGCAAATCGCGTGAGCTTATTTTCCACTGAAGAGTACATTTTCGGAAAGGGAAATTGTACTGCGAGGGAGAGCTATTTTTTTTGGGCATTCTTGTTGTACCGATCTCACTGTTGGGTAAGGAAAATGTTTCATTGTTTACATGCTACAGTGAGGATATACTATATGTTTGAATAACCCCAACATTTTCTTTATTTGTGGCAGCTAGATAACTGTTAAGCAAAGGCAGAATATTAATAGTTTCGTGAAAAATGTAATTACGCATATTTCGGCATAAGGCTTGGTGATGACGAAAGCTGAACACCACACAAGGTATGCGTTGAGTTTGCGTTGTACATGCGTTGAGTTTCTGAATGGAAAAGTGCTATGAAAAAATCAATGCCTTTTGCGATTCCAATGGTGAATGGAGCCACAAAATCATGCATACGACTATTATTTTTGTATGGCTAATGTTTAAGGTCATAACACAAAATGTAAGAGTAACAGAATATCCTAACATTTCTTCCACCTTACGACCAGTTCTGCATAATGAATCTTTCCTTGTTCCTGTACCAACCCTTCTCCTACCTAACATTCTTAAAGTTGTGCTACCGGTAATTAAGAGCAGCTCTGCAAATGAATGCGACGATTAAAAGCCGTAAGAAGATTCTGCACTAAAATTATTCAGACAAAATGAATTCATGACTTAACTCGTGATTTGAATCTAGCAAAACGTGCCGTTGAATTGCTTGGGTCAAGACCGAAAACAAAACAAAAAAAATTCTACTTCCCGGAGTAACATTCTCTCGGGTACAGAAGCAGAGAATATGCATTAATAAATTCTTTAAAGAGGAAGGCAGTATGGTTTTTTTCTGTGATATTGAGGACTTAATGAATTTCTTTAGCGTCTTTGTGATGCAAATCAGTGGAGGCTGTTTATACTATAGGACTCGTCAAAACGAAGCCTCTTGGAAACGTTTTGCATACTGGAAATTTGTTTGTCTCAATACCTACTGCCCATTCAGTACACCCGGAATTTTATGAAAAGCTCAGCGCATTGCTGAAATTCGTGAACTACGAAAAACTTGGACAATTTGTGGGTGTTGGAAAGTAGTTGGGATGCTTCTTGGACAATGCGGCTACACAAAAATGCCATGTTTCATTTGTAAAAAGATCTGGCCTAAAAGAATAACACTCCAAACCGGTTTCAAGAACGTAATCAATGAACCATATTGTTCAGCCAAACGAGGTACCTTCACGTCACGCATCGAGTAATGAAACAGTTCACTAAAACACTTTCAAACTGATTGCTTCATTTTTCACAATGACTGCTTCCAGAACTTGGTATCTAGACCTCCGAAAGTATTTTATGAGAATCTTAAAGAAGGGATCTTAGAGGAGCCCACAGAGAGGAAATGTAACGAAAGATTATTTCCACTCATAATAATGCATTCAGAAGAAAAAAGATTGGGTTTCGTTTAAATAATTTGTGGCTAAATTTTTAAGCAACAGCAAAGATATAAAATACAAAACATTTGTTAAAACACTGTTGCAGAGTTTCATGGATTTAGGATGCAACATCAGTGTAAAACTTCATTTTCTACATTCTCGCATTGATTTTTATCCCAACGAACCCCGGCGATGTCAGAGAAAAACAAGGAGAACGTTTCCATTAGGACATCAGACTTGGGAAAGAGATATCAGGGGATGTGGAATACAAACATGGTGGCTGATTACTGTTTTATACTAAGAGAGACGGCACTAGTCAAGGGAAACAATCAAGAAAGAAAAGCACCATTAGGTCTGAAGAACAGGAAGAGAATTAAATGAACAAAAGGAAATTAAATGATCTGTACATATATCTTCTGTTTTCGTAATAATTGGCAGTTTTAAGTACACAAATACCATTGTCCACTCCAAAGCAATCCTAAGCAAGGTTAGCAAATATCTAATTTATATTTAATGGGAAAAAGTATTGTATATAATAATAGTAATATAAAAGTAATATACCTACAGGTATGAGATTTTAGTTAAAATTTCAAAATTGAATTTAAAAAAAAACCTTACATGCTACAAATAAACTAAAATCAGATTTAAAATCAAAATGGAAATTACTTTTAAAATCACTTTTATCACAAAACATCGTTCCACATGTTATAAATTGTAGCATAGTGAATAGGAAAGATGTGCGGCGCCTGACTGATGTAATTTTCTTGGCTTGTCGGGAATATTCTTTCAGACGACACCCCGAAGATGAAGTTCCCTCTTCGAAATTTTGTCCTTGTTTAAAAAAGTATGGGAAAACTCTACAATCTCATTTTCAGAATTATTTGATATAACGCTTCACCATAGTTATGTTACATGGAAAATCTCACTTTATCATTTGTTGCAATAATTCTAGACGAGACTGACGAGACACTAGTCATACATACATCCTTTCTTAATTATCGACTGTTGTGCGGTATTTGCTTCCCATCGGAGAAATCATTGAACGTTACCTAGGGTTCACTGACATCAATTCAAATCGCACAGTATCTACTAGGCAGTCCGGGAGACGCCCTGAAGTAAAGTAAAAGAAGTCTGAAGTAAAATACTGACAACGAAAGCCTCCGCTTTCAAATCGCAAGGTTAGAGCTTTAGCAGAACATGTTATTCACACCCTCAATAATAAAAGTGTAGTTCCAAACTGGTTGCGCTGTGTTACGATGGTACAGCGGAGCAAATGGGTTTCAAAAACGAGTTAAGAGACACCCGAGCAGTATTTGTGCACTGGTTAGCACATAGACTTAATTTAGTGCACTCTCAGTCAGTGTCAAGAATTCAAGCGCGTAAATTTTGTTTCATGACTCTTGCAAGCTCTTTCTCTTTTTTACTGTAAGTTTGTTCTCGCTGACTGGAATGACAAAATTTAAAGAAAAAAATTGGAGCGGTTTTTGAGAAATAAATTGCCTATATTTCGCGCAATATTACACGAAAACTACTCACATTTTCGCAAAGTTGAACTTGAATGCTTAAGATCAGTCTTTAAGGAACTGGTTCCATTAAGAGAAAAACCTCTCATCAATATTATAGTTGTAGGAAAACACCAACAAGGTTCGCGCTTTTTTTAATTCTCATAAAATGTGTATCATCCAGTCAGTGAGAACAAACTTTCAGTAAAAGCTGTATCAAATTCAACTGGAGTGCCTAGGGAAGGTGTACTCCAAAAGGTACCGATAACTGAGTAGTCCATCAGCCGCCACGCCAGTAGAGCCGCTGTAACATTGAATGGTTGTGGCGGGTTGCATACTGCCCATTACAGCTCAGGTGAGTATTTTTAATGATCATTTTTGTTCCTTTCAAGAAACCATCAAGAAAATTTAAAAGCTTCTAGAACATCCTGAATACAATATTATTGCACATTTTCATAAATTCAAAAAGATTGTCTTGCGAGTAATTGCGTTTTAAATTTTTTTTATTGATGTATGCCAAGAATAACACGATATAAAACTGATATTTAATGAGTAATTGTACTACGTATCATACATACTCACAAATTTTTAGAATTTGTAGGAACGTGTATATGAGGGCAAAACAATTAAAGAATATAGGGGCATTTCCCAGAAGTCTTCGATTTTAAGTTTGTATTGTTGACGAACAATCCGTTAAAAATTTAATATTGTACCTCGACGATGTAGGCATCATGGACAACAATATCCCGAAATATTTTTAAGTCTGAAGGAGTCGTGTCATAAAATCCCCTTTTTTGGATGGAACGACCGTATTATAATCCTTCTTGAACATGTCAAAGTGTTTCTAACAAGGAAAAAATGTTTCCGCGAGCTGAGTTTCGAACTCTGGTTCTTCCGGGTAGGAAGCATTTTTACATAACAATTACTATCACAGTCTAATAACACAGTCCTGCAGCTTCCAGCGAATTTTTGGACCTGGTGCGACATTAGCGCCTCCAAGCGGCCAATAAGCTGGTATGCCTGTTGTTTCTGTTCCTGGTAACATGAGATTATGTGCAGAACATTTCGAGAGAAGCCCGTTAATGCTCAATTTGCGCATCTTCCGAAGAGAAATATTTAAAAATAATCTGAAAGAAATATTTTAAAATATTCCGAAGGAAATATTTAATTTTTAGTAATTTAGGGTGCTAATTGTTGAGATTACAGTACCGGCAGCGTACAAGCGACTCTGACAGTTCTCTCGCCACGTGCTGTGGTTCGTCATGTGACCTGCTCTGAAACAATCAGCTTGCGAGGATTTGTTTACTTTCTCGCAGACACGGTTCAGCGTTGCCGTTCATCTGATTCACACGAAGTAGCTCGAGAGGGCGCGCAGATCCGTCATTAACAGTATCAGTGCGAATGAAATGTGCCTCTACCGATGCGTGTCAGGCCAGTGTGACTTCCGTACGCCGGGTGTATTGGTCCAAGGCTGAGAGTTTCGTGAGGGCTACGCCCCATACATCGTGCAAACGTGGAGTAGTGTTTAAGAGGATCGTAAATGTTTTTGTTTTCGCGAATATTTTCGTGAATGTTTGTATGTTTTCGAGGTAGAAAAGGTGAACGACGGAATATTATTACTTCTCGACAATATTGTGGGTAGAGTTACGGATACACTGCAAATAGGCCCGCTAGAGAACGAAGCCACCCGGAGCTGACACGTCAAGTTTTCAACGCGGTTTGGGAGACGATAAGGTTCGGTTGTGGCAAATGTTATGAACATGATATAAAGACGAGTCATAGCGTGTCAGTAAGTGTAAATGTTTTGCGATTTCACTGACCTCTCATGTAGGTGGCGCCGTGTGCGTAGTAATGCGTGGCAACAGCGCATCGAACTGTCAGAGTCGCTTACTAGTCGCGCGACTTTTCTAGACGTCTGAACTCCCTAGTGCTCAACACAGCACCACTCTGTATGATCTGGTCAGAATATTGGTCTCACACGGAACGGCACGGCAAGATTGTCAGGGCTGCCTACCTCTACTTTCGAATGAATTCTGTTCTCGCGTTTTCGCTGTTATTGTTGTGCCCTGTGATTTATTCGATTCGGATTTTGGTGATTACGATTCGATTGTTAGAAAGTGGAGACAGTGTTGATTGGAGGTCTCGCTTCCTTGTGAAAATGAAGCTCTTCGTGGAAGACGGGCGGGAAAAAAGTACGTAATAGATGAAATGGCTGCAGGTGCTGGTCACACAGTCATTCGTCTTCCTCCCTACAATTGCGACTTAAATGCAATTGAGCTGGCATGGGCAAAAACTGAAAGGTATTTTACGGAACACAATATATCCGGGGACATGTCAGCTACGCATCTACGTGAATTAACAGTCAGAGGGTTTGAAGCTGTAACTGTTTCGGACTGGGAAGGTTACTGCAACCACGTAAAACATCTAGAAAAATGCTGGCAAAACGACGGGATAATGGAAATTGTAGTGAATGACATTGTAATTAATACTACAGAGAATTCAAGCGATGATTCACATTATTTAGAAGATGAAAATTAAGTACGTACACTAATATCTTATCTCCTTAATAAGCAATATTATCATTATCTAATTAAGTTCATTTGTGGTTGCGATTAATTACGTTATTATTTGTTCTATTTTATCGTCTATAATGTCCTGTTGTATTAAGAGTGAAAGAGGCGCGAATAGTATTAATGTTACATTTGGCAACTCCCGTCGGATGTGACGTATGAGAAGTCTCCTCTCCCCGCACCTCGCACTGGGAGACGTCAAGAAAAGTCGCGCGACTAGTACACGCTGCTATATACTATAGTGACTCATTAAAATACATATGCACCAAAGGAAAACGTTAGGAATTTGAAATGTATGAAAATAATTGTGTTCACATAGTTATTATTTTTTCTTGGGTGATCTGTAAATATGAATATGAAGGTTGAACAGAGCTTTGTATATACTGTTGTATATATGGGAACGTGGAAGGAACCCCCTTGTGGTGTTCCTGGTAACAGTAAATAAAGTGGCAAATCCCTCCACTAATGTATGCATCTTCCGAAGAGAAGACAATTGCTATGTCAGTGTAATACTAAACTGATGTAATATCTAAAAAATAATATTTGATAATAAATACGAGTAACTGAAATCTAATAAATATATATTTCTTTATGTATGTGGGTGTGTTTCATGTGATTATTCTCTATATAAATACCTGCTTTTTGTTTATTTGTTCAACTGTACAGCTGTTCACCATAAGAAAACCCAAATATTCATTTAATTTCCACATTCTAGAGTATATACAACCACAAAATATAAAGACATTCCTTCAGAAACGTCAAGTGTCAGATCTCGCTCTGTCGACCTTGGAAGAAATTCTCCAGGATGCTGTTCTTACGGTTTTATACTCAAACTTTCGTTAATAACAACAAATGATAAAATTGGACTAGAATGTAAATTAGGTTTTCAAAATAATATAATTACGACGTCAAATTCTTGATCTAGCATTCATAAGCTATGTGACGAGGACGTGACCAGCTTACTGACCACTTGGAGAGCTAGTGATGCTACATCCATCAGTAGGGACCATTTTCAGCATAGGGAAAAGCATAGAGCTGAGAGACTGTTATTCGACTGTGCCACTATAACAATCTACTGAGTCGGTGTAACAACCTCCCCGACACCTTAAAAAGAAAGTTGAACATCGCAATTTTCCAAAATTCAGAGATTTAATGAAAATTGGACGAGTTCGAGAAAGTAAATTTAGAAAATATTTGCAAATAGGATCACTCATCCTCTTTACCCTCCAGATCTGTGAATGGTATGTTAAAGAATGGCAATCTAAAAAGTTGAACCTTTTAGTTCAGGACGCTGGGGTTCCAAATTTTTGGGTTGAGCAATAAAATTCAAACTTTTTGAAAATAGCGGCCAACCTAATCCACATGAACAATGAAATCAACTATTAGAGAAAAAGATCAAGAAAAGTGCAAGAAGTGGTCAAATTTCTATAACACCAAATTCCATAGCACTCTGATTACGTGGAGAGGATGAAATCATTGGATAACAACAGAACGAAAATGATTTAGGATTTTTGGAATTATTAATAAAATTTGATCATTTTCTTAGTGAGCATTTAGTAAATTACGGGAATAAAGGCAAAGGAGATATTTTATACGTATCATACTATGATTTGTAATAAATTTAAAGATATCATGGGACATCAAGTTTTAAACAAAATTATTTCAAAACTTAAAAAGCAGGTTATTATTCAGAATATGTTGATTCAACTGTAGATGTTTCTCATATAGATCAATTGACATTTACTGTTTGGTATGCAAACAATGGGATTCCTGTTGAATGATTATTTAGCTTAACATATTGAGGACCATGCATTTTACTACATTATGCATATATTTAATATGTATAATGGAATGTATATTATACAATTAATATTTATTAATTCTAAATGATTCATGTAAATAAGCAGTGTATTAAAACTTTTAAAGATAAATATAAATAAAAAAATTAAATAATGAAAATAATTTTTGTTAAGTCATTTCAAAGGACCTTCAAAGAATAAGCAACCAAGGCCCCAAAAAGTGACAAAATGTGTCTGTTTAGATAATTTATCATTCAAAACATTAAAAGTTATTGCAAGCAAATTAGTAACCCTTCAGATTTTAGAACGATAATATAGAATGAGGTAATACATAAAAAGTAGAGAAAAATTAAAATCAAGAAAATATGAATATTGTCTATTAAGTATAATTAAGTATTCTTAATTTTCCCTACACAAAGACACTTATTTTGCACAATCTTTTTTCATATCTGCATACAAATATTAAAATGTGACTTATTTTGTTGCAGCTAAAGTTGTTTTAAATGGAATTTAGAATTGTTTCAATGACATTGATGAACTTCAAGGAGAGTGTGTCTATAATCATGTGCAAGTATTCCAAATTCAATGGAATTTCAATTGCATGGTTTCTTAGTCTAATAAATTGAAAGGATCAGGCATACAAGATACTTTCAATACTGTAGTTTTTGTGATAATACAATTTTTCTTGCATTTGCCATGTGTCATGCATGTGGTGTGATACTCCAGTAATTTAATTTATGGTCCAAAGATTGCACACCTGCTGTTGATATTTTCATGTACACATTTAAATGAAAATGTTAAATTGTTTATATCTCAAAAATGTTTCATTGTGGGTTATCATATTGTACACCAGAACCTTTCAATTATGACCAATATATCTTACATACCTATAAAGACAGATTCTTCGGTCAAATACTCTAAGATTTGGGTCAACATCACTCCACACAGTCATGATCTTGTTATCAATAAGTGTAGCAAACATTTGGCTTTCAATAAAACGTGAAAGAAAAGGAAGATGTTTATCTGGTTGATCAGATAAAAACGTAGCTTTGTCAAAGTTTTGCATTGTATCTCTGTTGCTAAGCCACTGCTCTCTCTCCTGTTCCTAAAAAGAAAGTCACAAATATATGATCTTTATCATTAACTTAAAATCATAACAAATGTATATCTTTCCTTACCTGATTAGGAAGAATGATAAAATGCTCATAAGATGAAAATATATTAACAAAGCGGTTCAAAAATATCTCTCTAACAGCCGTATTAAAATGTAGATCTTCTATATATTGTTCATTGTCCATCTTCTTCTTTTCAGGAACAACAGGAGAATTTAAATTTCCAACATCATCAAGGATAACCCCTGTACAAACAAGTTTACTTTACAAGTGACATTCACACAAAAACTATTTGTTTTATGTAAATTAACAAAGAGTGAAACCTGACCTGTTTGTTGCACAATAGTCACAATCTTCTGCAAGGCATCTGCATGAGAGGATCGGGAAACAGAACACGAAGAGCCAATTAAACCAGATATGTCTGGAATAGAGTCAGAATCATGAGACCATGAGTGTTTTCGATGAAACTGAGAACTAGACGAAATATTACAACTTCTTGTCATCAAACTGCCGCAATCCGCTCTTCTGATTAATGAAGTAGTTGTGGATGATAATTTCCTGCAACAAAAAGTTCTCTCAGTTTAGCTTCCGATTTTTCCTTTTTCTTATACTACTACATAGTATTGAGAAAGTATTGTAACGCTGCTGGGAAAGGTGGATAATTTTTTGACAGAAAAACTTGTTTTGTAAGTCCCCCACACCCAAAAAGGTAATTCTCCGGTCCTATACGTAGTACATTACTTTCTTGAAAACGTAGTTTACTCAGAAAGTTATTTCGTAGGTCCTTGAAAGCAGTTTTCGGAAAATTGTCCGTCCATATATGAAATAAACTAGCGCCAAAAATCGCATTTCACATTCGATTTGACTTAAGTCACGGACCCTTGCATTAGAAAACAGGATTTTTTTCTTGGTGGTACATGATACATTTCCAAAATTTTCTCAAAAATGACATAAATTTTTAAAAATTTATAATATTTGCTGGAATAAAACAAATACATATTAAAAAATGGCTCAAGTTCCATTACAACCTTTGAAATTTCGAAAATTGCTAAGGTTAAATACTTTTTCGACTCCTTACACAAAGTACAGTAAAGCTGGATATTTTTTAATAAAACTTGTTCTTCAAAATTTGATTTTTTAAATAGTCAAATACATTTTTAATACAAGCAGCTTTTTGCTTATTCTCGTGAGAAATAGTGAATATTTATAAAACTTACATACACACTATTTTCTAAATTGCTCCATATTTTTTAAGGTGGTATGTTCGTCCCAGTCGCTAGACAAACAGTTATTACATCTACAGATTAACAACAGCTGCCTGTAAACGTGAACTGAGCATTTAAATACTTTTTTGTGAATAATTCAAAAAGAAGTATTGAATAGTTGCTCACGAAAAACGTTTACTAATAAATTTAGTCTATTGCGCAATTGTTTTATTTCCACAAGTTGGCAAAACCTAAAAGTTAACATTGACATCGGCGCCCGTCCTTGTTTTCCATTTTCCTTCTGTCTTTCATTCTGTCTCGTCTCGTTTCACCTTTCGGTCTTATCTTGTCTTTCTGTCTTTGTCTGTCCTTGTCTGTCCTTGTCTGTCTGTCCTTGTCTGTCTGTCCTTGTCTGTCTGTCCTTGTCTGTCTGTCCTTGTCCTTGTCTGTCTGTCCTTGTCCTTGTCTGTCTGTCCTTGTCCGTCTGTCCTTGTCCTTGTCCGTCTGTCCTTGTCCTTGTCTGTCTGTCCTTGTCTGTCTGCCCTTGTCTGTCTGTCCTTGTCTGTCTGTCTGTCCTTGTCTGTCTGTCTGTCCTTGTCTGTCTGTCTGTCCTTGTCTGTCTGTCTGTCCTTGTCTGTCTGTCTGTCCTTGTCTGTCTGTCTGTCCTTGTCTGTCTGTCTGTCCTTGTCTGTCTGTCTGTCTGTCTGTCTGTCTGTCCTTGTCTGTCTGTCTTTCTGATTGATTGATTGATTTTTTCGTGTTTCCAGGCGCGTCAACTGCTTCGGTCATTAGTCCCGTTAGTGTAGTGCATGTTTTTCTCGGGAGATGGCAGTGATCTTCCCCCCGCTGGATGGCGAGATCCGGCACCGACCTACCGTCGGCTAGTGGGGTTTCCCCCTAACCAGGACTCTCCCACCAACGGGGCACCGCCCCAGCCGGGACAAGCTCTAAGCTCCCGACCGGTCTCCCGGAATATGTGGTAGTGTAGTGCATGTTAGTGTAAGTGTGTGTTGAAGGGGAGAGGATAGGACAAGGAAGAGGAAGGACAGATCGCGCGCGGTCCGTGGCCCGTTTGGTAGGGTACTGTTCCGGCATTCGCCTGGTGTTGATCGGAGAAACCACGGCAAACTACCGATCAGAGCAGCCGGCCGCTAGAATTCTCCTCCAGACAGCAGCTGAATTCGACCTAGCTGAAAAGCTAGTGTCGAAAATCCTGCCGCCGTCAGGACTCGAACCTATGACCTCCCGGTTAGAGGCGCTGCAGTGACATCAGTTCATGCACTGAGCTACCGCTACCAGTCTTTCTTTCTGTCTGTCTGTCTGTCTTTCTGTCTGTCAGAGACAGAGTCTTTCTGTCTGTCTTTTTCTCTGTCTGTGTTTCTTTCTGTCTATCTGTCTGTCTGTTTGTCGTTCTTTTCTTACGTTCATTTTCTTTCTACGATGAATTTTATTCCAAATTGTTTACATTGGAAGTAAATTATCGTCAAGTAGTTTGTGGTTGTGTGTAGTTCAAAATTTAAGGTGCTTTTATATCGGACCCCAAAAGAAACAGTAATGACAACAGTATGAGTTATACCTGGGACAGAATGAGGAAATAATATCGGTAATGGTAGGTATTAATACCGGTACAGAAATTCCTTTACCTCTTTACCTTTATTCAAAATGCCAGTGAAAGAAGTGATATATAAGTATTTGTATAGGTTTTTACCTTTATCCGACGTCTGTACCGGTAAAATACCTCCATTTAAAGGTATTATACCTCTAGTTTCATAAGAAACTACCGGTATTTCATTAGAATAATACAGGAATTTGAGAGAAATTCATTGTCCTTTGACTACTATTGACTATCGATTTCGAACTATTGACACGACAGAGTTTCGGACAGGGAGGTCCTAGGGTTCGAGTTTGTAGGGCATCGGATTTTCGACACTAGATTAGATTTTCAGCTAGGTCGCGTTCTGTCGTTGTCTGGGAAAGAATTCTAGTGGTCGGGTTTCCTGAACGGTAGTTTTCTATGCTTTCTCCGATCAGTATCAGGCGAATGCCGGAGAAGAACTTATACAAACGGGTCATTGATCGCACATTAACTTTTGTTCATCTTTTAACCTTAAGTACACACCCTTTTACACACTACACTATTACACATCTCGGGAGACCAGTCAGCCTGAAGTTAGTTTTGATTGATTGATTGATTTAGTGATTTCGGGCGTGTCAAGTACTAAGGTCAATAGTCCCGTAAGTTTAGTGAATGAATTTTCCACGAGAGGTGGCTGTGATCTTACCCCGCTGCATGGTGAGAACCGTCACCGACCTACCATCGGCTACCGGGATTTCCCTACACAGGTATCTCCCACACTCCCACAAGCTCCGCACAAGTCCCCGCCACAGCTGAGACAAGCTGAAAGCTCCCGACCGGTCTCCTGGCATCTGCGGGAGTGAAGTGAATGTAAGTGTAAGTAAGTAACGAGTGAGGATAGGACAAAGAAGAGGTAAGGTCGCGCGGTCGTGGAAAATAATATCAGCTCTGTGACACAAATTCTAACATCAAGCACCTTGGAAAAAATATCGTCGGCCGACAGTAATAACGCAAGAAGTCTCCCCTGAGGTGGATGTAGTGGACCTGGATTGAGGACCTAACTGATGACCTTATGCCACAAGTTTCACTGCGGAGACAAAAGACCTCGCTCTGGGTGGGCTACATCTGGCGGCGGTTAGCCGCGATTCCTTTCTTTAGTTTCAAGCTTTGAGATTCCGTGCAACTGACGCGTGGTTTTGTACGTCGACGACAGGAAAAGCGCGGCTGCCACAGCCAGAGCCTGGCGACACCCGCCGCGCTGGGAGGAAAAGCAATCAATTTCATTAGCTTGCGCCTTTCCGCTACCGAAAGGATCTCTTATGATATAATAGACCGGGAGCCAGCAAGAAAAACGACGTATGGTAAGCTCAAAGCCAAAACTTTTTGAGAAGTTAGCCGGTGTTATGAGGAATAGGGAAACGCAAGGATGGCGGCCCGTAGGTGCCGGCGTTGCGCTGCTCAATTTTTTGAATGTGACAACAAATCTATGCCATTGGGGAATGAGTACACAGCTAATATTTTTTGTAAATTATTCGTTATTTAGCTTGTAATATTTCTCTTAATTAATCGCGGGTGGGGTTCTCATGCTCGTTCGTGGAGGGTGTGACATTACAATATACATAACTGTAGTGAAATTGTTTCATAGAATCATCCTTTGACTTATATAACATTTAGACATGTATTGTAATTAACTCGTCTGGAGCTTTTAGAAACCAAATTGGATTAAATGAAAAATCAGTCCAACCAGAATTAAGAATGTGCCAAATACGTAGACAGAGGTTAAATAATGCACCCTATTTATCTAAATTCAGTTCCCCAAATCTTTTTCTTGGATTTTCGACTTTTTTTTCTTTTAAATTAAAGAGAAAGAAAAGTGAAATGTATAAGAAGTTCAAGGTTGTGTTTTGTTGTTAAAAATAGTGTATTATGCAACTATCATGCACCCATTTATTTACAATCTCACAATCAACTGCTTATGTTATTTTTTGTAAACCATTATATTACAGTCAATTTATTACTTTAATTCGAGATTGTCACTTTCAGTTGGATTGTGTGATGACACGTTTATTGACAACGTATCTATTTATATCTATTTACTTGAGCTGACAACTCCAAACTTATTTTTATAATTATGTATATGATAATGGGGTCACTAGCAATTAACATTAAAAGATCATCCTTCATACTAGCATTCTACGAAATATCAAAATCAATACGGATAACACAAATATTTTTACATGAGAAAAAATATACAATCGAATGTAATCTACGGGGCTTTTGAAGTGGTACTGTAAGTAGAGTAACGCAATGTGGCATGTGCCGTTGGTGCTCCTGTCAATAGCCGGCAATCTGCATTCAAGATTTCTCAAAGACAATTTAAATGACAAAATTTTTCATTCCTGAAATAAACTCTCATCAGCCATTTTTACGGAAACATGTTAATTTTATACATAATGAACAAACACACTACAATAAGTTAGTAACACACTTAGTATACTTTAAATAATAGCACGTTGATTGTTGTATGTTTACATTACATAAAATGCAAGAATGTGAAAAATTTTGTCCATTTCGAATGGAGTTATCCACATGCCTTCAGACAAATTTAACCTTACAATAATGATTATTTTATTTTATTCTCATACAATATTTTACATCCTATCAATTTCTCTTCGCAGGGAAGTCATAGTGGTAATTTAGAAGTGCAATTGGCAAACACACATCCGACGAATTTACTGCAGTCCAACTAGGGATAGAATCTCACAAGAGGAAATACAATGAATCAATTCAACAATATTAAAAACAAAATAAACTAGAATAATTAAAAAAAGAGTGTGTGAACTTTGTCACAGTTCATGGGCACCCATTTTCTCTTTTAGATGATTCGGCGTTCAAAAACATCGTGCCCATGGCCCTTTGGAGGCCAACGCACGTCATGGTCTTAATTCTCATGGAATTCAAAGTGAGGTTCTTCAAAAGGCCCCAAAAGTGAGAAATCAAATATGTAAAGAAACGCATGGCAAATTGATTTCTCTAACAGTAGATGTGGCTACACTTGTGGACCGATCATTTTTGGGGATCAATATTCAGTTTATCGATGCTGATTTTAAAATTGTTTTAAGGACTGTTGGTGTAAAAGACCTAAGTAGTGATCACAATGTCACAACTATAAAGAGTGTAATATTGGATGTGTGCAAAGAATACGGAATTTCTGTGAGTCGCATTTATTCCATAACAACTGACAATGGTTCCAATATGATAAAAGCTGTAAAGTATCTGGAACAAGAGATTCACATGACATGGAATGAATGTTACGATTCTAAAATAAATTTACAATGTTAAGACGTTACATTATTCTACATTTGCATTCTGAAATTTGAGATGAAATTGAAACTATTGTTAAGAGTTTTCTTCCAGCACGGGCAACTACAAAACAACTGCAAGAAAAACAGCTCACTGTTGGTAATTGTATTCGAATGTGGAGCAAATGCATTCTTGAAAGCCGAAAAATTAACAGTAAATTGTCTTCATCCCTGGTAGCAGCTATGGAGAGAAGACAAAAGATATTGTTCAACAATGATATATTCTTGGCAGGATTGTTTGTTGATGCGTGGTTTAATGTTGTGCTTTCGCCTGAAGTAAGCCAAGGAATTGAACAACATTTAATAAGTACACGGATTGCGCATGTCCAAAATGGAAACAACCCTATCCAGCTCTCCTTTGAAAATAAATCCCTCTGAAAACAGTGACAGTGACAACGATGAAATGGAAATAATGTTGAGGAAACTGGAAGAAAATAGAAAGAGTATTATCAAATCTGTTGCTCCAACCTCTGATTTAAGGAAAGATCTTTCAGGGTTTCCTCAAATTCCTAGCCTGAGAGCGAACAAGAATATTTTTGAATTTTGGAGGAAACACGAGGAATCAATGCCACATTTATGCAAAATAGCAAAAGTTGCTTTGGCTGTGCCTTCCACACAAATTAGCGTGGAACGTTTGTTTTCATCTTTAAAATATATACTGTTGCCTCATCTGTAGTTAGTAGTTTGTAGTTTTTCTCAGATAATTCAGCTGGAATAACACTAGGATGTAACGAAACTAATTTTGATCTTTATAGCATCATTTCTAAGTGGTTCATAATTTGGACAGAACTTTATATGTCCTAACGTTTCCTGGCGATTGAGGTTGCATGGCATACATATTTCTTGTTCCGATTGTTTGTAAGATATGTTTTTGAATTTGAACAGTACTGTGATTAAACCATCTTCTCTAATTTTTTGCCATTATTTTATCTTTATATTATTCTTGTTTTGATAATTGGATTCTTCCATAATAAAATATTTTCATTTTCAAGACAAGTTAGAATGGAACGTCTTACTTCATTTTCAAAATATGAACTGTCACCTCGTCAATGCAACTTTCATGATGACATTGTAATTGCTGTTGTTTCCAATGCTAAATAATAATTGATTTCTTATCTAACATTTGCTTGTAGAGGTTATTATATTATTCCTGTTTTAATAATCGAATTTTTCGATAATAAAACATTTTAATTTTCTCTCACATGGTATTTTTTTGGAACAATTATTTCCTTTTTTTTAAAATCCAGGTCTTCTTTTACGATCAAACATTACTTCAAAACTGAACAGAATCCGCGATTTCCTTTATG
Source organism: Teleogryllus occipitalis (assembly GCA_011170035.1). Lineage (NCBI taxonomy): Eukaryota > Metazoa > Arthropoda > Insecta > Orthoptera > Gryllidae > Teleogryllus > Teleogryllus occipitalis. Next base: position 25,591 of record BLKR01009144.1, read on the forward strand.
CTGTGGTTGGCTTTGAAGTACAGTGTTTTTTAATTAACTAGAAAGTACAGACTAATGTAGGGTATATAAGAATAAATCCACTTTTGTAATTTTTCATTTATTAGTACATCAATGCATAGAATTTCAGTTTCGAGATCTACGGAAGAAAAATTGCTCTAGTTTCCTCTGCAATCCTACCTTAGGCCCCACTCAGCCTAATGAGAAAATTTTGTTGAAGACGCAAAAGAAAAACCACCGGCAACTTGAAGGAAGGGCAGCACTGAGCATGTTACTAATAAAAAATCACAAGAACTTCCTATAATCCGCTAGTTTCTCCATGGTAGAAACATTTTATTTACTCATTTATTACATTACATACCTATATATTTAAAAAAATAAGGTATTCTGCCATGACTTCGTTTAGAGCTTCTACTGAACCGATTGTTGTATTTTTTCTTTTAAATGAAAGCATATGATCCCTAGATGTGTTATCAGATATTGTTTGGGTTGATTCACCAACATTTACGGTGTAAATTAATTAATTAAATCATTCTTCAATAGTACGCTTATCAATAGTCAATTGTTTTCTTTCAAAGGGTGGCAGTTTGATGTTTTGTGGGTGTTCAAAGGGTGGCACGCTGCTTGATGTTTTGTTTTGATTGTTGAGATTTGTTTACAATTCGTCAAAGTTTTGTTTCAGCGTAATAATTGCATTGTGGTGTTGACTGCACGTATTTGCTTCTGTGGTGTATTTTGTAGAGAACATTTGCACAGTGGGTATTGCTCGGTTGTAATACTTTAGTGAAGTTGTTTACAGGTTATGTCGAATTCCGAATCGTTGTCCACGCTCCCCAAAAGACGCAAACGTACATTAACTGAACGCAGGGAAAGAGAAAGTCAGCGTAGGTGTCGTGACAGTGAGGTCGTTTCGTTTTCTATTGGGTCATTGTCTATAAGATGTCAGTTTTGTTCTGCTTTGTACTTTCCACGTGAGAGAAATTCTGCAAACGATTTACTTTGTGTTGCTTAAATGGGAAAATAAGTATACCTTTGAGCAATATGCCAGAAGAAATCAAACAGTTGTTCATAGGAAATGATGACACATCAAAAAACTTTAGAAATAATATCCTTCAGTATAATAGTGCTATATCTTTTGTGCCGATATTGCATTGTCACCTGGTCATGGGCCATACGTGTTCAAAATTTTGGGAACTCCTCATCACAGAATATCTTCGTTATACCCTGAAGATCCAAACAATGCAATGTATTGTGAACATTAGTCTGGGTACAGTATTTTACATTTATCTCAGACCTCACTGTCAAATTTTGACGGGTTCTCATTAGTCTTCTATAAATATAATTATTTATTACTGTACCTAATTTTTGCTTTCTAATATAATTGTAATTCCAATATCAAATATTAAGGAAAAATTAATATTTAATTAATATTATGTATATTTAAATGTATTCAAATTATCGACATTAATCTTCATATAGTAAATAAATCCGCAGACGACTGAGGGTTTCCATTGATTGGTTCGCTTAGTACCCAATCTGTTCAACCATTTGTTTTTAACAAGGATGACAACAGAAATGAAACTAAGCGAAATTAAGCATTTCGTTACTGTTTCTTGTGCACAGAAACTAAAGTCCGAAGGCGCCGCAGGTTCGGACAGAAGCCGAACACATGCTTGAATAATACAAACACAATTTTCAAAGATAAGGGTCCCTTAAAATGTAACCTCGATGTACGATAAATATATAAAAACACACTTTCCATTTTTGGGAAAAAATGTTCACAATAATGGTACCTAATAAAAATGTCAAAACATAGAATGTACCACAATGTCATCAGGTGCACTGTCTGTTTCTTTTCAGTTTCTTTGATAATATCATTGGTTTACGATATCCTTACAAGTGACGTCAATAGAATTATTGAGAACGGGTGTCACTGCACTTCAAACTAAAAAGAGATCTACGAATATGTTCTTTGCCATCAGTCGTGAAAGAACGACCGCTCTAGGAATTGACACCTGTTGATAGACGTTGCATAACGTTCCATGCGCTGCCGAAGATTGAACTCCTTTTTTCCAAAATGGATATTCCCCGGTCGATCTGGCTCGACTGGAAGCACTATGATTTTGAAAAACATTCTTTAAAATTCGGGGTACTTTACATGAAGCCCTTAGGACATTTTCAAATTTTTTTCAAAAATGACTCCAAATTTTTTCTTTATTTTTTTTTTGTTGAAATAATATAGTAAAACACGCTTATAAAATTGGCATAAGTCCGTTTTCACTGTAAACTCTTAATTTTCGAAAATCCCAAAAGACTGAATTTTTTAGCGTCTTCCTACAACTTCAAAATTAGAGACAGATTTTCCCTTCAAATGAAATTTGTCCGTAATTAGTTTTCTCATTAAGGTCATGCATATATTTTTGAAAGTTTTTGTAGTTTTCACGCAATATTGCCTGCAAAATGTGCAATATTAAAAAAATTTAAAAACTAATTTCTCAAAAACGACTCCAAATATTTTTTAATAAAAAATTTGGTGCTGTTTTTGTTAAAATAATTATTTAAAAATTAAAACTTACCCATATTTCAGGCAACATTACGCGAAAACTACTCAATTTTTCCAAAAATTGTATATGACCGTATTTCAAAATCTGTTTCTAAAGAACATATTTCCTTAAGAAAAAATCTCTCTTAAACATTTCAGTTGGACGAAGACCCCGAAAAAAATTGAACTTTTGTAATTTTCCAAAAATTAGGGATTTTAACGAAAATGAGACCAGCACTATTCTCTCAAGTGTCCTTTGCGCTATCCAGTAACAAAATGTAATTAAAAAAATTGGACCCAGTTTTTGAAAATTTTGAAATTTCCCAAAGTTTCATGTCAAGTACGCTCCAAAATTAAAATATCAGTTTCAAATTCAAGAGACAGTGACATGAGCCACATCGATGGGAAAATATCAATTTTGGAGAAAATCGGTTGAACGGTTTAGGTGCTAGTGTTGACCACACAGGGACCGACGGACTGTCAGAACCGCTTTGTCGTCAATCGATTTTTCGGTATCATGGACCCATAAAACATGGATTCTGACTGCACGTGTTAGGGGAAGTAATTTACTACACATATGAACAACATTTTTTCCGCTTTTTCTTTACCAGGGCCCGGCAATAAGAGTTTTTCTGTCGAAAATTCGCTGTTTCTTCCCGCAGCACTACAATATTTTCTATATATTGCGTAAGTAGTAGCGAGAAAGTAAGAACTGGGAAATCACCAACAGATACGCAATGAACACTCAAGTTGCATTGGGCGTATGACGAATATGGTGATTTTTAAAAACATTACACTTGGCTACGATTTGTGATTTTTTGGTATTTAAATGCAAGAAAATTGAATTATTCTCTTTTCATTTGTTCTAAATATAGCTATGTAAAAAAATATTGTGAAAACTAAAATTAGAAATGATGTTTAAGAGAGGGAATCTGTTCTGAAAATGAAAAAAGTTGGAGAAGAAGTAACTTGGGAAATATGAATTATCAAAACTTTTCACAACATCCATAAAGCGAATGATAAATAGGGTCTCACCTGTCACATTCTCCAAGAGGTATATTTGTTTTTTTGAATAGCTCTTGAAGTTCCAATGCAAGATTCTGTTGTTGAGGAAAAAGAGGCAGTTCTTCTGGCAACTGTATTCGTCGGTTGTCAATATCGACGTAGCATAGATCTCCCTGCCAAAGAAAAAAAAACGCCAATTTAAATACACGCCAAACAGCGTTAATTGTGAGGAATACACTCGTTCATTCATGCACAAGAACTAATCTATATCGGTAACTAATTATTAAAAAAAAAAATGTAATCGAGCAACGCGGGGGTATTTTCCATAAGCGATGTAAAAATTATCGGCATAAATTGCATGAATTTATTGACACCGCATTATCTTTCAAGATATTTCACTTGATTTGTCGCATTACATATGCATGGTGCTTCTGTCAGTACTCACCAAAGAAGCAAATTTTTGAGTGCACAAGTTGCTACAAAAAGGAAGCGTGGCAAAACAAAAATACATTATACATCCACATTTCACCGAGTATCGTAGGTCTCGACTTTCGTTAAATCCATTGATTTTCAGATGTAGCAAATCATGAACATATCATTATACATTTTAACGTCTGTTTTAACCTTTCGGTTAAGGGCTGGTGATCCGTGCTACCAATTACATCTTTCCTCTGCCTAGAGTGTAACAACTCTATAGAGCGTTCAAGCATTTCATTGCAGTACATAGCCTCGTGGAGTATTGCGCTCTCTCTATCCAAAACAATTTTACAGAAGACTTTTTCTTTCCATCGCAAGCCATGTTGCCAATTCATGAAGACGTTTGGGTTTTTTCGATTCGGTCATCCTGTTTCCAACGCAAATATTCAATATGTTTACTCAATCATAGCTTCAATTCTGTTGATCTTAGGCAAATGAGTATTTTACTAGTTATTCCCAGAACTTCTATGAATGTGATGGTTTTTTTCGTAATTGAGTTTCATGGTTTAATTACCAAGAAATTAATTATAAATAATTGCCGAGTGTTTACTTCTACATTTTGACGTCCTTAAATTTTCACTATGCGAGAAACTTTTTTATTATTGAAGACAAGCACAAACATCCAGCGGATGAAATGATAAGGGAAGTCCAAATTTGAATATGAGATCAACCACATTTCTGTCTGAATCATGGTTCTTGAGTTAAACGGTAATAAAAATAATATTCAGTGCACTCGGAACGAACATCTCATGTCGTTCGGTGATCTTCAATACGTCTTAGCGATTCTAAACTGGCTATGGGGAAAGGGAAAGTAAGTATTTATTTTTGAATTTCACTTATTCCAGTGAAATACAAATATATTTCTAAAACTAGTGGTGCTAAAACAGCACGTATTGTCTCGCCTTTAGTAATGGTTATATAATACTATTATACCACAATTTTTCTTTGAATTAACACATCTCAGTGACCATTTTTTGTAAAACACATTTGAAATTGTACAACTTTTGGTGCGATATATTTGTTCAAAACTTTAAACGAAAATATATTTCTGGCATTGAATTCATTGTATAAGATTGAATTCATTGATGGGTTGAAGGCATTGAATTCATTGTATTCGATACTGATAGCGGTGGAAAACAAATGTAAATAGATCGAAAAATATACAATAGTAATTATTAAACACTATGGTATTGTAATATTCTACAAATATATAAAAGTATTAGTTTACATTAACGCGAACGAAAGGCAGCATCATCGACTTTTGTTATCAGTGCGGCGTTATAACAATGTTACAAGTAACAATGACCTCTAATTCGTATGGAATACACATTTTGCCTATTATCATTATTGATACCGCAAGAAAATGAAAATGGATAGAAACATATAATAATTAAAAATAGTATTTTATATTCATCGAAATTACTCGATTTTAACATGCATTACTCTCCATTCCCAGATCTCAATAAGCAAAGCAACATTTAATTTCTTTTACAATTTACCATTCAACACATCTTTTTTTATTCAAGTTTTTTCGTTCCAGAGGTATGCTAACTTTCTCCAGCATTGTAAGTGGTACGCAAAGATCTGAAAAAATGTTGAGTCCCCCTGTCGAAATCCAGTCTTGCTTATTACAGTAAAATGCCTAAACCGGAATCTTTACAAGCCAAAAACCTACCTTAATCGGAAAATTTATCCTGCCCGTGAAGTTAAATGACATTTTACACAGCATAAAACGGAACCTCTCCAACGCGGAAATGGAACGGGCTTTCATGTCCGGCAGAAAAAAATCGTCATAAAACGGAATTCCTATGAATTTAATGCAAATTGGCAGAGAGACACGAGATGTTCTTAATGAACTGAATGCATCTGCAAGTTTGTTTTAAATTTTCTATCTCTGTGACACGTGATTTATTCGCGGCAGCCGGACATTGAAGGAGAGGGGCGTCAGCTGTCGGCGTAGATTTCGACCTTAGGGTCGCTTCTCTTTTAAGGCGTAGGCCGTAGGGGAATTCCCCCTCTCTTGACACTCTGAGCAGAGGAAGGTGTACGGGTATGGCTTCTATTCACGTCTCACTGCCCCATGCTGAAAATCGTAACCCCTCGAAATGCATTGCTCAACGCCATGCGAGATATCAGAAAGTCCTAGTACAGGGTTGGTTGTGGCGCATTGTGCGTTGAAAATCAGCGATCATTCCGAATACAGTCAATAAGGTGTTTTTTCAACTCAGAAGCTGTCAATGAAGTGTTTAATATTTACTTAAAGGTGATTTCTTCCATAAATACGCAATATTTTAATGTACATTGATAATTATAATAAAGTCCTGCAATTGTCTACTCGTTACAAAATTGAAGCCTTTTTGATAAGTGAAAATTTCATTACTTGATGACAATTATTTTACTGAAACTTATGTAACATTTGAAAGTGATTCAAAAGTAGTTAGAATTCGGCCATTCATTATGGAAAACCGTAAAGAATCTTACAATGTAAAGGATAGTTTCTAATATTTAATTAAGGAATATCGAATAAAAGTGTCAAAAATGTTTTGAAACTTGTATATTAATTGTATTCGGATTATTCATGCATGTGTTCGACCTTATCATCAGAACAGGCGACGCGTGGAGAATTCCGCGCTTTGACAAGCAGCACGTAATGAAATGTCTGAATTCTAATTGTCGAAAAAACACTACACACAATGGGTCATATCACATTTTAATTTCTTTTTATGGATTTTGAAAGGTGTTAAACACGCTGGTAAAATTTCATGTCAATCTGAGTATCAGCATGGCGAGTGATGCGCATAAGCGCTGGGTGATAAGTGGCAACGCTGTCCTCCATAAGCCCTGTACTGCAATCAAATGCCGCCGCATATATCCATTACTGTGGATAAGTCTTCTGCTCGCGGTAGCTCAAAGCCCGCGGCTGTGCGTGAATCTTGTTACGGGTAAAACGGTTTTGATGGCGGTCAGATAGCTCTTGTGGCGGCCCATAAGCCCATTACGTAATTTCCTCCCCCCTGGTACACAGGTGATCACTCTTATTTTCGGGCAGGGAGAGTTCTGGCTAGGATTATTAATTAAGGTGCTATGTGGTGGTTGGGCTAAGCTTCACAAGGCCACACCACTAACGCAAATATCCATGTCCAAGATTCAAATCGAACTCGCCTTTATGTGTTATTTTCGCGAATGGATTTTTGAAACTTCAATCAAAGGAAAAAGTTCAATTCAGTGGAATCGATGGTAGACACAAATATTTATATATTCTCATTATTGATTCTATATTTTTAATATTCTTTATTAACAATTAGATATTATTCTAATCCTTAATCCTGATGTTTATGTGATCTTCGGTGAGGTCCATGAATTTCTGTAGATGTCCGTCCATCCCTCCCTGAAGCCCCACTCAGTTCAACTCACACGGTGTCGCGATGGCCATCTGCCTCGAAGGCGTTCGCTAAAATATCTGCTGTAAGGAAATGCAGAACGAGTCATTTCGTGAGGGAGAAAACCAATGCATTTCCCCTAATTAGACAAAAAATGTTTCCAATGTCATTTTGCTGAGAAAAGCTTCATCACTGTACAGTGGTTTCTTGACGATCTCTCTTGTCGTAAAATGTCCAGAAGGTTGTGCTTAAAGTGAGTCGAAGAGCAACATGTTTTTGAGTATTAGAAAGAAAAATCTATTTTTTCGGATACACGCGTCAAAAAAAGAATTTCTGATTATCATTATTACGGTTTAATGGCGTTTTAACAGCTCATGTCAAATTATGTCAAATTATTATAGGAGCAGTACGCTCTGTCACATTGCCAAGCTGAAACTTTTTTTAATGCAAAGTAAAATGTAAGTAAATCTGAAACTGAACGTGTTCAATTATAAAAATGGATTGGAAAAGAGCCACGTAAACATTTTTAAAATCAACTAAAAGCCAAATAATTTACATTATTCTCTTCTCTCAGATAAGACTGTAGATTTTAGTCTATCGTAAAAAGCTAAAAAGCTTGCAGAGGGAACGTTTATTTCCAAGTACCTCTGCTAGGGAGCTAGCCTGTCGATGCCTTCGGCGGCTATCTCTCTCATAACAATGCAGGGGAGCATACTCCACGGTAAGATCCGTCTCGCAAGTAGGGGTGGCTTACCTCGAAGATACCCATGGGAGAAATCGCAGTGACCAATCAGAATAATATCCACGCGCCTATGGGGAAGACCATGGCTTTATGGAATCCGTGCTACTCGTGAGCATAAAATCCGAGTTTTGCCCCTCAGTTTGCCATGCACTAAGAATAGAGCGTTTGGTACAGGCCTGGTATCATTTGTTGGGATTGTGCGGATGTCTACCGCAGTTTTCTTCGTGGTGAGCTTTGCTGTCTGGTCAGTCATTTCGTGTTATTTTATCTCCACGTTGCCAGGGATCCAACAAAAGAATAGTTATAATGACGCACCCATAAACAACGACTTTAGTATTGGAAGTTCATTGTCAGAGGGAGGCCAGAAGAGAATGAGGAGATGGATTTGAGCAAGGTTTTAGAATCATTGCAGATCACTGCTTCCTTTAATGTCATCGAACCAACGAACTTGTCTCCAATAGCGCATATCTCTGCAGAATAAACACTGCACGGAGAGTCTATTCGAAACCTCCGCGTGACACTATGGCAGTAGAAGACACATCCTACTATTCCATTTCGGGAGGAACTATCATTGTATATGAAGTTATACTCATAATACATGGATTTCGTCTTCTGAAATTCCGTCAGAACAGTACTGCGGTGATTTGAGAATGGGGGAAGTTTGGTAATGGAAGTTTGGTTGTGGTTGGTCTATTTTAGGTCGGAGAAGTTTCCAAGCGGAAACAAAACTTTGGGGGGTTTATTGGTTTAGTGGTGAGTTATAGTTGACATTTACATAATCGAAATGATTGAAGGCATTGTCATTGTCAACAATACTATTTATTTCACTACCTAGTCGTTTTTGTGACTTCCAGACAACAGAAAACTGATGATGGCTAGGCCATCGAAAGCTGCTCTTATTGAAATAAATAGTATTGTTGACAGTGACAACGCCTTCAACCATTTCAATTTGGGGGGTTTCACAGGGATGGGGAATTTTCTATTGAGCTTCTGCAAAAGCCTGCAGAGGCGGATACCCGAAGGAAGGGTAACGATGGTCTGAGTGCCTACGATGTCCTGTGACTTCGGTGAAGGACTGCTTGGCGCGATGGAGTATTTATAGCTGATACTTTCGCACCATAGGAGCCGATTACGATATCTCGCCTTCGGCTCAGGGATGGTTCACGTGTCGGCCAGAAGGCATTCAAAGCGACTCGTGTGGTAGGCGCCTATGCTGATCCGTAAAACGGCGTTGTGTATGGTATTCAATGGCTGAAGGATCAACGGAGACGCTGACCCATAAACAATTCACCCATAATTCAAGATAAGACGGATTATAGTCTTATATAGGCACACAAGACATACTAGGTCTTCACCCCATGACCTACCAGTAAGGGTGTGAAGGAGATTCAATAGTGATACACACCGGCTCTTCAATTTATGTTTTCACCATGTTAAACTTTAGTTGAACGTCAGGCCAAGGAAAGCTGCGGATTTGACGAAGGAAAGTTGATGATCCCCCAAAAAGGTCAAGATGATTATGGAGGTGACTAATTCTGCAGAAGTGCATGCAACTGGGTTTTTAAGCGAACTTGAATCCAGTTTCATCGCTCCATTCTTTCAGTTTGTTGAGGACAAGCTGCAACCGCCTCTCAATAACTTGCATGCTCTTGAAGGAGCAAACAAGTGACAAAAGTCGTCAACGAAGAGCAATGCTTTCACAGGCTCTCGAATTACTGATGCAATACTATTGATAGCATTGGCAAACAGTGACACTCAGAATTGATCCCTAGAAAACGCCGTTTTCTAATGGGAGACACGAGGATTACGTGTCACCAAGCTAGACGCGGGAAGTTCGTGACGAAAGAAAATCTACTAGAAACAAAGGGAGCCGTCCCCTAAGGCCCCAAGAATGTAAAGTGCGAAGAATGCCGTACCACACGCATTCTCTATTACGAAAAATACTGCTACTAAGTGTTGTCATAGCACGAAAGAAGTGGAGATCTTTGTGGCACGGGAGACTAGTGCTCCATGGTTGACTTGTGCTTCCTGAAACCACACTAAAAAAAGTGTAAATAGATTCCTTTGTTACAGTATCCAGGTGACACGTGTGTTTACCATTCGCTCTATAAGCTTGCATACACAGCTTGTGTGGTATTGCATACACAGATTGAGCGGTAACCTGAGGGGATTTTTTGTCTTTTCCTTCTTTAGGGATTGGAATAATAACTTCACGGCATATCCTTGGTACGGCTTGTTCAACCAAAATTTGGTTGAAAATGCGGAAGAGAAAAGAACGGGCGTTTTCCGGTACGTGCTTCAGCATTTGATTATGTACCTGATCTCGTCCTCGAGCAGAATATTTCGCGCAAGCATGAGAACAGGACAATTCATGCATGGGGAAAGGAGCTTTGTAATCTTCCTCCACGCGACTCGAGAACTCTAATACGCAGTTCTCCCTTACTTTCGTGTTCAGAAAGCCAGGAGAGTAGGGTACGGAGCTGGGGATTTGCACGTAATGAGAGGCCAACTTTTCAATTATGGCTTCTGGTGAGATGAGATTTCCATTTATCTGCACTCCTGAGACAGACGGTGATGGAAGTCTTCCTTCGATCAGTCAACCCTTTCGGCACACTACTTTAGGAGGCGTACAGAAAGAGAATGATGAAATGGAGGCTCTCAAGGACGCGGCCTTACTTTCCCGTATGGCCAATCTAGCTCGATCTTTTACAATTCATCAGATTATTCATGGTTGGGAACCTGCTAAGCATTGTCAGAGCCCGATTCCGATCACGCACCGAGGTGGCACTGTCAGCATTCCACCATGGCACGTGATGTCGTGGGCGACCCGACGACTTCGGGATGGTAATTGACGCCGCATGAAGAACGACATCTTTACCTGTAGAGCACGTCCTTTTAACACCTCTGGCGGGATTGTGCGCATTTAAGTCCCCCACAATAAGAAAAGAGGTGGGCAACTGAGAAGACGTGTTTCTTCATGTTCTTGCGACACGACTTGGCCAGCAGGAATGTATATATTGCACACCATCAGCGCAAAGGACGGTAGGTGTATCCGAACGCATACAGTTTGAAAGTAGGCTCGAACGTTAGGTTTCTCAGAGAACATGGAGTCACGGAGAAGTACCGCGACTCCACCGTGAGCACGAAGTCCGTCAACTTGCTCAAACCGATAGCTGCTAAATCACGGAGACAAATAGGATGTTGGGAAGAAGGTTGAGATTGCTGAAGGCAGACTATAAATGGTCTATGGCTAGAAATTATCGATCTCTATTCTTCTGAATGGGCACGAAAGCCGTTTAAATTCCACGAGAGCCATTGTAAGGAATTATTCCTTTGGTAGCTTTCTTTTCTTTCCCAACTTCTGAAAGGTTGTAGAAGCACTCACGTGATGCCCCTCATATACAACAGCCATAGGAGGGGATCCTAATACACAAAAGTAGAAGGAAATGGACGGGACTCATTTGACAAATTATTGTTCGGAGGCGATAATCTGACTGGCGTCGATTTCTATAAGGGGCTCATCAGAAGACCGGTAGCTGGTGGTTTTTTTGCTAGTTCTTTTATACTATGTAAAAATTATCACTTTTCCACCTTGAATGCGCACTATATCTTCTGGGAATTCTATACGCGACACCTAACTGAAGTGCGCTACAAGAGCGGAATCTCATTGTATTTGACAACTTGCTGCTACTTCCAAGGACTTAGTCTTTAGGGCACTGGAAAAGGATCATAACAGGATCTACTGGATTTCTATCCCGGTATCGACTTTTGGCCTCAAAGAACGAAACCTTTCGGTGATTCTGATCATCTGAATCTCTTTCCCGGAGAAACGTAGGGTACGGAGGCGTAGGTGAAGATGGGTCGCCTTCACAATTGACACAATGTGGGGCTGGAGCGCATTGCTTTGGGCCATGCACTAATGTACCGCACTTCCCGCACACTGGGCTCTCCGACATCATTGCTTGGCATACCCTAATATTGAATACTTGAAACAACACAAAGGTTTTGGTAAATACTGTCGCACATCGAAGTTGTACACAACTCGAGGTTGTATACAACTGATCCTTTCCGGGAGGGACGGACGGTCAAACGTAAGAACCAGGGTCGAAGTAGGGATCGTTTTCCCCTGCTGCTTCCTTTTGATCCTATACACTTCAGTCGCGCCCTGACTCTGGAAGAAGGAATGAAGATCTTCCTCACTCCCCAAAGCAAAGGCTTCGTGGTTAACCTCTCCCTTACGTACATTCAGGGTTGTGTTGTCACAAGCACCTGAAGGCTGGCAGTCTGCGTGGATTTTAGTGGATTTATATATTTTCTCATCGGCACGGTACATCATTTCATTCCTCTGTCGGACGACCGCTTGGAGCTTCCCGAAAGCTTCCTTTATGGCTCGCGCCAGACGGACAGCACTTACATGTTTAAACGTTTTCCCTTCCTCGGCACATGCCATAAGGAGGAAAAGCGGATTTTTGGGTTTGTCGTCCTCCTTTACAAAAACTGTTTTGATCGACATTTCTTCCTGGACATCTTTTTCTGGCTGAAAATGGCGGGGTAGGTTGTTTTGGTTCCGTATAAGGGACCCTGATTCATCTCCATGCTCCCCACCCTTCATGCGAGTCCAACAAGGGACACCCACTGGGGTGCGAAGTTTGACATGGAGAACTAGTTGGGGCTAACACAGCGACGCCCCGCCGTTGACCCCCTCTCATCATGGCGTTCAATACACGAACTAGCCCGAGCCGATTGATCGGGAGTTAGCTTCCGACAGTCCGTCTAGAAGAGTCCGAGGCCAAAGCAGGTGAATTGAAACCTACATGGAATGTTCCCCAAATTACGTAAACTACGTATCCGTAAGCACGCAGAGACTAGTTGGGAAATAAATAGACCCTTCAACCTCCAGGACACACATTCCCTCCGAAACGGGTCGCCATGCCGGGCAAACACAAGGGTGGGCGTTCGGCATATGGAGGGGAGCAGTGAAATAGAAGAAAAGAAATAGGATGGTTTAAAGAACGAGAATGAACGATAGGGAGGAGAAAAATGAATGGTGAAAGAATGGAATACATGAGAGCCCTTCCTGCATCCCCCGTTAGGACGTGGACCGACCCACCTCGACGGGGACAATTTGTGAATGCGGCCCTGCGATGGGGCCTGCATTAGGCTGTCAGAAAATTTCTCGGTCGTCAAATTGCTGTGTACTGGCTATTAGCAAATGACAATGACATCCGGAGACTTTGACATACAGATGACGTTTTTTTGACGTTCCGATGACATACAGATTGCAACGAAAAATTCAAATATTACACTTTCTACGGGGGTCTTTTCTTATGAGATCAAAGCGGTAAAACGTTTTTTTTTATTGCTAATATTATATGTATCACGGTGGTGTTTTCCCACCGCATAACATGATTCACCCCTATAATTCGTGGACACTACTGCATGCAATTTCAAATCACGTGTCAGAAGCATATTTTAATAAGCTATTACTTTCAAAATACAAGTGAATGCTCATGCCTCTCTGGGTGTGATGACTCCGTTTCGACCATATTGTCATGGTCTCACCCGGACAGTGTGTCGGCGTCACCCGACAGCTAAGAGCACTCGCAAGACTCCGGTCGCGGAAGCTTACGACTTCAATTAACAAATGAAATATCAAATTTCTTTTGATATAAGCTATCCATTTCAAGTGGAAAACTGTAGAGTTCTACTGAAAAATAAAACATTGAAAATCTACAAAATAAAATTTTGAAATTACGAATTATTTCTGTAATCAATCTATAAAGTAAACCCGTCGAAAAAGCAAGTTTACGAGAAAGTGAGTTCAGCAATTTGAGAATCCACTGGCGATAGTGAAAATTGCAATGCCAATGAGGATTCACGTAACTGAAATAAACTTTAGTGCAATAATTATGTACATGACAATACACAAATTATTCAGATTGTATTGTGACAATGAATGAGATCAATATTCTGAACGTCGTGGCATTGATTCAGTGGGCCTAGGTATGTTCCAAGGCAATCTTCCTCCACGCTGGCTGTGTGTTTGTGCACAAAGCATCAAGAGTGATGTAAGACAGTCACGATAAGAAATCTACTAACCATACCACATACATGTTCGATGGGTACCATCTGAGGCGAATATGTACGTAAGGAGGGCTGAAACATAGACGAGGTCATCCTTTGTATACAACGACACACAAAGTCATCTTGCTCCGCCAATGCAGCTCCATAATACAGGCTGGAAGACGGTGTTTATCGCGGTAGCGTCTAACACTTATTGTGGCATTACTGAAGAACGTGATGCGAACATTTTGCCACTCAGCTCGCCGGCGATGGCGATGTCGAACCCAGACCACTGCAGTCTGGGGCGTGAAAGGTTTACCGACAACGTAAGCAGACGCAATGGGTTTGTGCTAACAGCCCAGCCCGCAAACGTCCGTCGTCAACGCACACAGGTCTACGCGATGCAACAGTCCAGCGTCATCCAGTATTGGATAATGCCCGCCATGGGCACGCGGATTCAAAGGTTGTCATTCCGTTTTCAACGCATGGCCGCTGTGTGCGACGATCTTCTATCCACTCGAGCCACATACGCATCACTGCAATAGCAGCACTGTCTAAAAGAGCCAAAATGTGACGGTATGTCATGCCCGTTTCCCAGATTCCCTTAATTCTGCTCCGTTCGATTTCGCCCTCTGGCTGATATTGCGGCCTTCAACCTCGAGGAGGCAAAGTTGCGAAGAAATATTGAATGTCCCATTAAAAATCAAATATTCAATGTAATTTTACGTACATATTTAAAATGGTGATTGACAAGTGCTACTTACTTCACTAGCTATCTTCAGATGTGATTCACAGCTGTGAAGTCCCATAACAAAAGGAACAGGAGCGTCAAGGAAATGCTGCAGCGATGCTGGTAAAATTGGTACATATACATGTTGCCATGTAAACGGAAATAGTAAACATGTTATAGATTCTGCAACTACCATCAATCTCTGAAAATCTGAAAACAAAAAGGAAAATGATCACACTAATTATGGAACACAACTAGATAAGTACAAAGTGAAAAAGTTCCAACGACACCAAGAACTCTCGTAAGAAAAACGATTTGAAAACTTTTCATTAATTCACTGGTATGGACAATCAAAATGTTCGAAAGTGTATATGTTAATCCAGAAATAAATTATTGGAATATTCTAGTGTAAGACATACGGGAGGAACTTCTTCCCTCAAAAGTGGAAATTGCTACTATCAATGCACAAAATAGTTAATTCAATTACAGTCAATGACCATGCATGATAAATGTGCATTCTCGTCGACCCCCGAACTATGATGGTGGTAGAATAAGCTACCGTAGTTTTGATCGCAAATTCCTCACGGATTCCTCACATCGTATATTTAGTGAATTAATACAGCTAACCATTATATTCTTACATTGTTCGTTGTGAAATAAAGTTTAAAGAATCAATACAATTTGAAAATTTAAAGGCCGTATAATGCAATTATGGTTATTAATACGAACAATAACTTAAGAACCGCGTCAATAACGTAGGTTACATTCTTCTCCGGAGTGGATAAAGGTTCATTAAACCCCGTGTCATAGAGGTACAATTTCATTTTTAAACAAACATCTTCACATGAACTTCTCTACTACTACATACAGACGTAGCAAATGAAGCAGTAATGCTCCAGTAGTAAGTGGCGATTTTGCAATGGAAAACTCAGTGTGGATCCCTGATATCAAAAATTGGACAAACCGAGATCCAATATGCAGTAAATTACGTTATTAATATGTGGGGTAGTAGGAATCCTTGTTTTGTACGTTGATCCCGAAAAATGTTTGTACGTCTGTCCGCCCATACGCCTGTCCGCCCCCTACGTCTGTCCGCTTGTGCAGACAGTATTTGTCATTACAGAAGGAAGACAGTCTCTGCAAGGCGACGCCTTCGGCGGCTTCCCTTACAATATCAAAGTGCATGGAAGAATGCAGCACAGTAAAATATTTTTTGCAATAATGACAGGTAGGGGGTGGATCGCCGCGGAGAAGATATTCGTGGGAAAAGCGTGCTAGACCGACCCGAAGGCGCGTAAGAGTTATCCCTCGTGCCTAGCATCAAGAGATGAGGTAGCTCAATTATTAATAGTTATTTATCTCGGGATATTAAAATCAGACGCCTGAAAGTTTGTGTGCCATGTCTTGAGGTTGTAATATTTGATAAACAGCTTCGTATCATCCGTAGGCACTACATATATATACATATACACATATATATACACACACACACACACACACACACACACATATATATATATATATATATATATATATATATATATATATATATATACACATTATATACTCTGCAAAACATACACTGCACAAAGATAACACACAATACGAAAACTACGCGTTGTAAGACAGGAAACACTTCCTACTTTGCCATTTTGACAGAACCATAATTGAAACTCACTAAGGGTCTTCAGGCACAAAATTCAAAAACTGACAGTTCACCCAAAATTTTAGACACAATGTTCGTTTCCGAAACTTCTTCCTATGAAATTCTCAAAATAATCGGTAAACTAAAAAATAAATATTCGTCCGGTTTAGATGAATTCCCAGATTCTTTGTAAAAGACTTGTGCGTATGGCATTATACACCCGTTAACTCACATATTTAATGCATCTTTATGCACTGGAACGTTTCCAGATATTTTCAAAACAGCTAAAATTAAGCCGCTCTTCAAAAAAGGCAACAAAAATGAAATTCAAAATTATCAGCCCATTTCTCTTCTATCAGTTTTTTCAAAAATATTAGAGAGACTTTTTACGTACGAATGGAAACCTTTCTCACTAAACACGACGCGCTTTCAGATTGCCAACATGGATTTAGAAAATCAAAATCAACGGAAACAGCTATATTTTCTTTTCTTAAAGATGTCGCCTCATCATTAGATCAAAACGAGGCACCTATTGGATTATTTTTAGATCTCTCAAAAGCTTTTGACGTCATTGATCATGACATATTACTTTCAAAATTACCTTCATATGGAATACGTGGTATTGCTATAGATTGGTTATGTTCGTACCTTAAACAACGATCTCAGAGAGTGGAAATACGTTACTGGATTGATGGAACATTACGTACGCACCTTTCCGACTCTTTGCTCATTGCACGTGGAGTTCCTCAAGGATCGATTTTAGGCCCTATTCTGTTCCTACTTTACGTAAACGATATGCCCTCGACGATTCGAAACGGAAGAACGGTTCTCTTTGCGGATGATACGAACATCCTTTGCAATAAAGAAACCGTAAATAGTACAATATCAGATGTTTCAAATTGGTTCCGAAATAACAAATTCCCGCTTGAGATATGGCATAATATTCTGGGAAATACATCTTATAGCTCCCAGACTTTTAGATTACAAAAACGAATTGTACGAATAATAACCAAATCCCACCCACGTGATTCATGTAAGCCTCTCTTCATTAATCTAGGAATTCTACCATTACCGTGTCTTTTTATTTACGAATCAGTGGTTTTTGTAAAAATGACTTGCTTAAGGGCGGGAATATATTTTCAGAAAATGCCGAAGTCTATTACTATAACACTCGACGTAGAAATCATATTCATCAGGTCACAGTATCAACAGCTCATTACAAAAAATTCACATACAATACATGTACATTATTTTACAACACTTTGCCAGATGACATTAAACGATTAAATTCAATAGAAAAGTTTAAATCCCAAGTGAAATCGTTTCTGCTGCATAACTGTTTCTATACAATTAGAGACTATACTGAGCATCACAAGAAAAGTAACATTAATTTTAACAATGATACATAATGCATTATTTACCAATTGGACTGTATAAATGAGTATAAACAACCTGTAACAACTATTGTAACACAGCTTCCGGGTCAATGACCCCCATCTCGATCAGGTTTTTCGTCCAGTTTCCCTGGACGAAACGATTGAGCAAATGCTGAGATGGCCCCTTGTTTTGCTTCTGGACATAAATGTAACTTCATTTTCTGTGCACGTCTTCTAGAATTCAGTGGGAAATACAATTATTCAAATTATCGTTTCCATGTTGTCGCGGCAGGAAGTAATAAGAGCCAAAATTTATTGCTTATTTATCCTTGAAAATAGATTTTATTACATGGGAGTTTTTTTGTTTTTTTTTCTCCCTTTCAAAATTCAAAATTTAAGTAGTATATGACTTAGTGTAGGGATCACAGAATTTTGAAAATGTGCACACAATTCACTTTTCTCCATAGCACGTCATACGCAGTTTTTAACTGTTTTTTTTTTTGACGTAAAATAAATAAATAAATAAATAAATGAAGCAGTAGCTCGAATACATATTATCTTCTGAAGTTGTTTTAAACGGGGGAGTTGTTTTTACACGTTTAGACAATTTAAGGTCGGCTATGTCGTTGACGACCGTCGATTTGACGGCCGTTGGTTGGCACACGAGCATGATCACCGCCGCGCAACAGACGCCAAATGTAACGCAGCGGACGCCCTGTGGTCTTGTGCTAGCAAAGAGGGACATCGCGGAGTTATCAATGGTGTTACATTACAATGAAATTTAGAAAAGAAAAGAAATGGTGGGTTCATGACATTAACAGCTAGCGCCTTTCGAAGGAAACATTTTACAGTCTCTCACATTTTATAGAACGACGGTGAGAAATTTTTTGTTTCCGATTGTCTGAGCCGCCTTGAAATTACATGATCATTTAAAACGACGAGATAGCAATCTGAAGTGTATCGTTGAGTCATCATGAACATCATTTATTAATCTTTAAATGAATCATTCTTTTCCTTTTATGAATTGAAAAAGTGGGCTTGGCTGGTTCGCGTCGGACATTGTGTGCAATTGACGTCACTACAGCGCGCTTGTGTGTCATGGTCCGCATGCATCCCTCCTTCGCTATGATGGACGCACTTTAACGTCCTTTATTTGGCGCTCGTCTGTCGCCAGCCTAAGTTTTATTACGGACTGGAGACGTTTCTACGAGGAAACAGGATTTGGAGGGGGTTTCACAGGACTAGGGTTAAATTTTTACAAAAGTGAAGAAACCGAAACCCGGGGGAAGGGTAGGATGATCTGAGAATTCATGATGCCCGGTGGTGGGTTGAAAACAGCATGGCCCCGATCAAGATATCTCGCCGTCAGCTTCGAGATGATTGTCCATCAACAGCCACGACTCGACTCATGCGGTAGGCGCGTGCGTAAGTAGTATACCGACATTGAGGATGTATTCAATGGCCAGAACGTGACGAAGACGCTGAACAATTCACAGTGCTACCATAATCCAAAACAGGGCAGATGAGTGTCCTATATAACTGCAAGAGATATTCAAGGTCTTCACCCCATGAGCTACCACTAAGGATGCGAAGATATTCACACACATCCTTTCTTCACTTTGTGAGTACATAAAGTTAAGCTCTTGCAAAGGAAACTTACAGATTCCACAAAAGGAAATAGCTCCCATGAATTGGATTGGCGGATTGGAATGAAAGATTATGCAGAAATCCATACAACTGGACTTGAAAGTGGAAAACTTGAATCCAGTTTTGTCGCTCCATTCTTACGATTGATTAAGCGCAAGTTGCAATTGCGTATCTATAATTTCTATGCTCTTGGAAGAGCAAAAAATGACAGTCTTCAACGAAGAGCGATGCTTTCACAGGCTCACGATGCCTGATGCTATACCGCCGATTGTAGAGTGACATTCAGAATTCACCCCCCATTTCCAACATATGTGTGTGAGATAAATTTTATGGTAAAAATGACGAGTTGAAGGTGAAAAGGCGGACGCGGAAGCACATTAAAGACAAACAAGTCGACCAACTAGTCGCCCCCTAAGACTCTCAGAATGCAGAGTGCGAAAGAAGCCGTACCTCCAGGTGGTGTAGACTTTCTCAATATCAAAGAAAGTGGAGTCATAGAACGAAAGAAGTTGAGATCTCTATAGCTACGGTGTCTAAACGGTCTAAGATGGACCATTTGAATATGAATGCCTTCTGAATAAGTGACTGAATAAGTGTCAATAAGTTTCTTTGTTCCAGGAACCACACCTCACGAACGTTTCCCATTCGCTCAAAGAGCTTACAGGCACAGCTGAGCGAGATTGGGTGGACGATGGATGGGACTCTTCTAACATTTTCCTCCTTGGTGTTGGAATGACCATGGCTTTGCGTCAATTCTCAAGAATGTTATGCTCAACCGAATCCGATTGAAGAGGTGAAGGAGGAAATATCGTGCCTTTTCCGTTTGCTTTACACTGCTTTAACATTTCATTGTGAATGTGGTCAGGTCCTGCGGCAGCATCTTTAGCGCACGGGAGGGCAAAGGAAAATTCCTTTATGATGGAAAAGGAAAAGTGCGTAATCTTTCCCGAGAGCACTCGAAAGAATGTTCATGGCAATGCAAGTCGTCAATAAACAGTCCATGCTAAGATTCTAGAGACCAAACTACAAAATCTTTTATTTTGCTCTCAATTAGAATACAGATGGGTACTAACTTTGATATAATTGTACTTGTGTAATTATTTAGTTTTTAATATTAGTGTACAAGTTGATTCATTATGCTTAGGACAATAAAAAACGTAAGGACTCTGTTGTACTGAGGTTGTAGGCACTGATCGTTTAGTTTATGGAGCTACAAGACGCATCCCCTCCGTGATAGCGGAGGCCTTCGACGCGTGCGCCGTGGAGTGGACTAGATCGACAAGGAATATTCTTTCTCATTTGAACGTAGTGCTCGTTAACACAAGAAAAACACATCCTCCGCAAAGGTGGTGTGAGATCTGAGGTGGACATGACTTTTACGTCAGGTAGTTAATTGAGTACGGGAGTATTTTTCACAATCAGTGAATACTATACTCACAGTGACCACAGTCTATTCTATGAAAGGTGCAAGGTCAAAGCAAGCAGGGAAATGTTGCATCGAGAGAGAAGGTAAGGGAACAGAAAGACAAAGCGTCAATTCGACAATATTGTATTCTCAGGGAGCAGCAGACAAGAACTAGTCAAATTTCAAGACAGCTAACCAGAGCTTGTAATGCCGCTTTGCCCTGACAAGGTACAAATCACAGGAATTTGCAAGTTTATAATGGAACGAAGACATTGCTTAACACCGTCAACATTGCCTTCGTGCCAGGGAAATCGTGGCAAAGAGACCTTTGTTCAATCGCAAGAGCTATATAAACTGACCAGGAACCACCTGAAGATCGCAATTTAGGAAACATGCCTTGGCTCTTAAAATCAGTGCGATGAAGTTACCTAAGATGTATGGGGTGGAGCATATAAAACTGTAATTGCCATGATTAGATCAAATACTCGAGACTCCAACCTCTCCTAATCTTCTGAGAATTGACGATTTTGCTCCCACATCTCCCCGTCGATCAGACGAACATCATAAAGAAATGAGGAAGAGCTACTAAGGAAGAGCTACTGCATGCAATCAGCAGAAATGGATACACCAAGGCCCCGAGACCAGATAGTACTTCCAACATTGTCCTCGAAACTGTGATACCCTCTCATAATGAGAGGACTCTTTGATTTATGACATTTATTCATAAGATGTTGAATATTATGTGTTCGCTTCGGAGATTAATCATTTGTTCAGTTACATGTTTTTTTGAAAAAATTTGATTGATTTTTTCGTGTTTCCGGGCGCGTCAACTGCTTTGGTCATTAGTCCCGTTAGTGTAGTGCATGTTTTTTTCTCGGGAGATGGCGATCTTCCCACGCTGGATGGCGAGATCCGGCGCCGACCTACCGTCGGCTAGTGGGGTTTCCTCCTAACCAGGACTCTCCCACCAACAGTCGGCTAGTGGGGTTTCCTCCTAACCAGGACTCTCCCACCAGCAGGGCACCGCCCCAGCCGGGACAAGCTCTAAGCTCCCGATGGTCTTCCGGAATATGTGGTAGTGTAGTGCATGTTAGTGTAAGCGTGTAAGGGGAGATGATAGGACAAGGAAGAGGAAGGGCAGATCGCGCGCGGTTCGTGGCCCGTTTGGTAGGGTACTGCTCCGGCATTCGCCTGGTGTTGATCGGACAAACCACGGAAAACTACCGATTAGAGCAGACGGCCGCTAGAATTCTCCTCCAGACTGCGACTGAATTCGACCTAGCTGAAAAGCAAGTGTCGAAAATCCTGTCGCCGTCAGGACTTGAACCTAGGACCTCCCGGTCAGAGGCGCTGCAGTGACATCAGTTGATGCACTGAGCTACGGCTCCCGGTTTCATGTAGTTCGTTTCTAATATAGATTGATGTCCTGAAACTATTTTTTGACATTTAAAATATTGCACGTGATTTCTGTAAGCCCACTTTTCCACTCTCGACGACGACTCACTGAAAATCCTGGAATTAAACCTATGATTCTCGAAAGCATAGATGCACGTGAAACCAGTTTAGCAGGAGATTTTCAACAAGTCCTGCGGGAACTATGATGGCTGGAGAAAGAAAGGAAAAGCTCTTCATGCCACCCCACAACTACTATTATTGTAGAAGAGATGTCATATGAGTCACTATTCTACTCTTTGCTATAGTAAAGTAAGTAAGAGTGAGTAAAACTATTACATGCTGAATAGTATAAGCTGTCCAGTGTCATTGTAAAAGTGTCCTCTATCCTCGTGAAAAAACGCACTCTTCCTTTCTTCTGTCATTAAGAAAACAAGGTCCGCTAGTTTGGCATTATTATGCTAATGCGTTCTCATCTAGTTAGCATTTTAATGGCGCAATGTAAAACGTTTTTTTCTTTTTACCTCTTTCTGGCCGAATAATATAGTGTACACCCATATAAAATTGATTGATTTAATTTGAAGGCGTAAAACGATATTCGAAATCTCCCATATATTTACCCTGATGTTCACGTGCATCATTGAAAGCGGAGAATAAAAACTGGTTTATTCACAGAATAGGGTTCCTTGCCAAAAATTCAGAATAAAACTGATACTATTTGGATACATGAATTTTTTAAAGGTATATGCCTTATGAAATAGTTCAAATAGTTTCACTACTTACCTGATGAACACAGTAGAACTTGATGTTCCAAGAGAACGCAGGTAAATAACTGAATAACACATTCAATTCCTAATAAACAAAACATTTCCCGTAGTGGAAAGTCAAAAACAGGTAACTCTTCAATTGAACTCGGTCGTTGAATCACAACATTCTCATATGTTTCTGCTCCACCACAGAAGTATGAAAACTGCACACTTCGTCCCGGAAGAGGAATAGGCACCTCATATAAGAGATTATATACATAACTTTCTAAACTTAATCGGCTATCTGCGGAACAGGAACTACATCTGGAAGAAAACAAAGTCTGAATATATTGTCAATTGGATTAATATTAAATTTACAATATTTCGCGATATTTTCATTTACATACTTAAGCAAACCTTCTAGGAACTTCCTAGCAGCAAACACGTAAGGCAACTGTGAGATCAGAGCAATGCTTTTCGAAACGTACAGAGCATCCTTTGTGACATCATAGTAACTCTGAGCAGCACCTTGATGATGAGCTGCAAGTTTAAAATGTCGAGGCAAACTACGAGTATTATGAGTATCTTCAACTAGTCCTTCTCCATGCCAAGAGTGATTTCCTCCAGCACGTCTTTGGTAACTTGACAGTTCCGTTATGTGCATGGCCTGTGGAAAAAATAGTAAATGCGTATACATAGAAAAATTACACATTATCGATTCAAAAAAATATATATTACTAGGAGTGACCCATTAAAAATGTCGGACAAATCTAACCCCACCTTTTGTATTATTATTATTATTATTATTATTATTATTATTATTATTATTATTACTATTATTATTTAACCTTTATTTTTTCATAAGGACAAATACACAGCTTATACTCGTACATTACCAAAGCATATTTATCAACACCTTTTTGTTAGGAATTCATATTTACCCTACCCCCATAAACTTTCCAGCTACTCCAGTTGTTGAAATGACCACAGCCTTCTGCAGAGTCGTATAAATATTCACATTAATATTCAGATCTTTTAAACAATGTCTTCGGAATTACTACGGTGCTAGAGATGACAATGGGGATGATTCTCACATGTCCATATGCCACTGTCTCTTGATACTTTCAATCTATGGAGCATATTTTGTGATTTTCTCGACATACTTCTTTTGAAGGTTTTTCGTGTTTGGTATGGCTATGTCGATTAGATAGGCTTGCCTTTTCGTCTTGTCTACTAGAACCAAATTAGGCTGATTGTGAGGGGTTGTCTGGCCTGTGAGAATTGTTCTGCCCCAATTAAGTTGGCATTCATCATTTTCGAGAACATTGTTAGCTACGTATTTATAGTAGGGTATCTTGAATTCTATAAACTGGTGTTGGTAAGCAATCTCTTGACGCAGGATCTTTCCAAATGCATCATGGCGTTGTTTATAATCAGTTCCCAAGAAATGTGTGCATCCAGATGTAATATGGTGGATGTTTTCCTGTGCCTCGCATCCATTTCGACATGTCATCTTGTACCCCAGGATCTCTTACTCTTGCTTTCAGATTACTTCTGATGGGTATGACAATCTTGTATTACCAGCATAGTGCCTTCCGCCGCTGCGAACATCTGACCTGCCGTTAGGATCGACACTTTCGTGTCGACATGATCTTGACTCTTGACTAATGGCATACAGATGCTTTCCATGCAGAGGCTTGCTCATCCACGTTTTCAGTTTTTGCTGTTCTGTATAATTATTTCCATTGTATTCTTGATAACTTAACTTTAACGGTATGGATCCATCTGCTAAACAGACGGTAAGATGTAGTTTAGATGTTTCTGCTTCTTTGTGAAAGTATTCTCGTAGAGATTTTATATGTTGGGACTGTTGGTTACTTATGTTCTCAGCCCCTCGACCACCCCATATGTCGTGGCAACGTTATTCTTTAGACTGCTGATTTTGGATGATGCTTGCGTTCTTTAGTCATAAATGTGCGCAGTTTTCTTTCGAGGTCTTCGATTTTCGTTGTACTCCATTTTATAACGCCAAAAGAGTACCCGAGCACAGGGACAGCATACGTGTTGATAGTTTTGATCACATTGTTACGATTCTAGGTGGTGAGTTAAAACTCTGGTATTATTTAACAAAAACGATTATTTTGTTTCTTAACACAATCACTGAAAACACTTGATTTATGTATAGATAGTCTTCACTTGATTATTCTTTACACGCCACACTGATCTTGATTATTTATTTACACTGTTCACTTCTCTTACACTGTCGCACAGTCCTAAGCACTGACCACAGTTCGATGCACTGGCCACAGTCCACTGCACTGACCACAGGTCACGGCGCCGGCCACGGTTCACGTCACTGAGCACAATCACTGCACTGCTATTCACCGCGCTGCACACACTTCACAGCTCAGCTTCCACTTAAGGCTTAAGATTAACTCGCGGTCGCCGGCCGCCGCGTATTTATACTCGGCGGGCGCCGTCGAGACTTTTCTGGACTTTTCGAATAGCGCCAGAACTCTCTCGGACTAGCTAGTTCGAGGGCCGCCGGCCGATGACGCAATCCGCGCATACAGGTAGTTCGTGGTTGTGCCAGCAGATGACGCAATATTCGTTACAATATTCATGCTATTGAGTGATGTTTTCAGAACTTGTCTGATTCTTCCTGCAAACTCTGTTGACAGTTCATCTTTAACCGTTGCATGATCTACATATCTAGCTTGTTTGTCACTTAAGTATTCGTAGGTCTCATCTGCAAGCATTGCTCTAATAACCTCTCCACTTTCTAGCTGGAATCCGTGATCTTGAATTTTTTCTCTCACTATTTTAATTTTCCGACATTTGTCCAATCTAAATTCAATACATTCATCCCTTGAGAATTTTTCAACAATTCGTGGGAGATGTTCTAGTTGCATATTTGTTGCAGCATACAGCTTCGAGTACGAAATATGGTTTAATCGATATGTTTCTTGTATCCCGTTCTTGATAGCATAGCCGTATCCAGTAGAATTCAGGATATTGGATAGCGGATTCATTGCCAAGACAAGCCACAACGGGCTCAGAGAGTCACCTAGAAATATACCTCGCTGACTAGCAATTTCATCCGTTTGAGTAGTATTCAGAGTCATTCTTGTGCACCACATTGACATAACATGAGAAAGAAAGTTGATATTTGGGTCTATTTTGTATATTTTGACGACCTACAGTAGCCAGCTGTGTGGTACGGAGTCAAACGCCATATAATCAAAGTAAGCCATACATATATTTCGATGGTTCTTAAGTGCTTGGCCACACACAACTGAGTAAATTATTAACTGTTCTTTACAGTCCTTTGCACCTCTGCTGCAACATTTTTGCTGAGGGGTAATGATGTTATTTTGTTCGCAATGTCTACACATTTTCTTAGCTAAACACGTATAGCGTAGGCAGACAGATTATTGGTCGATATTTTGTCGGGTCCTGTGTATTCAATATGTCTTTAGGTAACAAGTGATACCATGAGTGAGAAAACCAGGCATTTTTATTGGATCATCTTAGGCATCTTTAATGAGTTGCCTCAATTTTACGTGCAAGCACGTCAGTTTCTTATACCAAAAGTTTTGAATCATATCCGGTCCTGGTGACTTCCAGTTCATTATTTTTCCAACAGCATCTTTACCATCAATGGCTGTGAACGACACATTTTTGATCTGTGGTAGTTGTTCTGACTTTTGTTGCCCTTCTTCCACCCAGCTTTCCTCTGAATTGTAGTTTTTGGCATCTGAGAGTTGTTTCTTCCAAAAGTCTTCAACACTTTGTAAGGTTGGATACCTTAGGCTACTTGAGCTTTTGTCTCATTGTTCAGTAAAAGGTTTTTTCAGTCTTACTAAACTAGCAATTATCGGTTTGACGCTTGTTATTCAGTTTGTATCGTCTCAGGCGAGACGGAAATACCGATAGTTTCTGTTTCATTGTATTGAGACACTCATAAGGGGAGTTGTTCGGTTGTTGTTGTTATCTAATCGTGCAATGTTCACTGATTGGAGACAGGAGTCGTACAGATGTCAGCTTGACTACCAAATCATTAATACAAATTAATTCTAAAGCAAAAAACAAAATTAGTAATTCTCCTAGAGACGGCAAACAAATGCATATTTATGCGTATAATTCAGAAACCCATTTACATTGATTATTGTAAAACCTGAAAAGTTCCATTACTCCCCGAAATTGGTCATTTGGTCACACCCCTTGGTCATTATTGTTGTTGTTGTTGTTGTTGTTGTTATTATTATTATTATCATTATTATATTATATTGTTATTATTATTATATTATATTATTATTATCATTATTATATTATTGTGTTATTATTATATATTATTATTATCATATTATTATTATTATTATTATTATTATTATTATTATTATTATTATTGGCTAATTCTTATTTTAGGGTACGACTCTCGTCCACTGTGAACTGTTCGTTGGATACGATTCTAAACAAAGCTTGTAGTTCTTTCTTCACAACTTGTTTGCAACTGCGCAGTTTGAATACTGGAGGGCAGTGTGTTCACAATGGAGGTTTTGAACTGATGTTTCTTTGGTGACATGTGAAAAGATGAGGCTGTTAATATTATAAAATAGTGTCAAAAATGCGATATTTCGCGAAAAGAATGTGAATGTCCGAAGTGTCACTCTAAAATGCAATTTACGAAAAAGAGACAAAAAAGATAAGTGGGCACTTAACCATTAAAGTGCATTTGAATAAAAGT
This sequence comes from Teleogryllus occipitalis, assembly GCA_011170035.1. NCBI lineage: Eukaryota > Metazoa > Arthropoda > Insecta > Orthoptera > Gryllidae > Teleogryllus > Teleogryllus occipitalis. The sequence goes on from BLKR01009144.1 coordinate 53,485, forward strand.
GAAATGGTAATTATACTGTGGATTGATTCAAGGTTGGTTGTAGTGAACGCGAAGGCCGAAGCCCGAAATTCGCCGTGACTTGAATCCGGGCGAGCGAAGCGCCTTTGAAAGTAATTTGGCATTACAATGTGGCGGGAACATAGCGTATGCGAAGACATTGCACTGCGGCAGACTGAACCGAAAACGAAGAGACCGAATCTTTTCTCGGCGTGACTCGTTTTTATACGTGAACTGTATTCTAAACGAAGAATGAACCTATTACTATTTATTATTATTATTATTATTTACATTATTATTGGAGTTAGCACAAATCCCGTTGAGGGCTAAGGTCTTCTGCTTTACGCAGAATCAAAACATAAGGTTGGTTATAATTTGCCTTATTGCCATTATCCATTATACCTTATTACGCTATTGTATGAATAAACATAAATTAAACTAATTCATTAGTTCTGGCCTCAGTTCTTGATACGTATTAATATATTCAAGAATCTTCTAACACGTCAAGGGTCTTCTAAAGACTTCCTTCGCGCTACCACTCTTCCTCTTCTGATACGATTTCAGTTCAAAATCGGAACGACGGCGTGTCGGCAACTTGTGACCGTCTAAAGCAACTAGCACGTCTAAAACTTAACCGTGATGGTCGTTTCAGAAGTTTTCACTGCATTTACAGTCATAATCTATAATAGATTTTCTTCGTAATCATAATTTCTATTATTATGGCCACGTAGAATGTAAACGGAAAAAAGATCGGAGACAAGGAAACACGATAGAGTAACACATTACACTCACCTGCAATGTCTGCATAGCACTTCTAATTTTTTTGTTCGACACTTCTTCATAGAATATGTGACTGAATCCGTAACTTCGACTCCCATCTTCCCGAGTGATAACAAAACTGTGGAAACTGGGCTCCAAAGAATGCTTTTGTGTTCGGAAGTGTAAGCCATTTGGTAAACATAACTGAATAAATAAAAAAATCATCGAATTAAGAAGATTTCAATAAAATTTCATGTTGACAACGCAAAACTAAGTACTTATTACCATGCACACTGCACTTTTATCCAACGGATTCCATGGAACATTCTCTGGATAATGTCCTAAAACTTTGCACTTATATGATCTGTCCAAAGGTGTAGATTGTAAATTATCTGCTGAAACAAATTGGGTGATTAGAACAATGTTCGACCTGCGAGCAAAAAGAAATAAAAGCAAATTTGATGGATTAAAAATATTGTACACAACACTTTTTTTTTCTATGGCTTGTATCCAGCCGACAGCCGGTTGCCCTTTACGTCCTGAAGGGACGCATATTCGACCATACACTAAACAAACACTTGCGGGCTCCTCTGATCTGGGGTCAGCAGAACGCGAGGCCCTCCGCGACAACACAAACACAAAGTCAAGGGACAAACAGGCATGCCCAAGGCGGGACTCGAACCCGTGACCCTTCGGACCGAAGCGCTGAGTCGGTACTCGCTCTTAGCCACCTCGGCCATCCAGGTCGGCACACAACACTTTTTATTGCTTATTTTTCAATACTGTAACGACTTCAATGACACAATAGGTCATCGAAATAAAATGACAGATTTTAGGCTAACAATTGAATCAGACGGGAATTGTCTTGAGAAACAACTGTTGCGAAGATGGCGTAACAGGGATTATGATCCATATTAATACTGAAAATGGATTGCCACAAAGGGCAAATATTTGATTCCCTAGGAATCCGATTCCATTTCGGTCATCACCCTTCACGCCATTGCATCATACATACGAATGCTGATCGATATAAGATCGTTAAACTGCCACAAATGCAATGTTTGATTGCAGAGCTCAGTCTGTTAAAGTTTCTGCCCGGAAAGGGTTACGGGGTCGGATATTCCAACAGCGTGACGTCACGTCGCAGTCAGTTGTTAAGAGGACAGCCAGGTAGCATCTCCGCGTACGCGCCTCCAACTACGGGCTCCTGCGTCACTACCCAGTGGCCAGAATTGGGAAGGAATAAGGATAGGGTTGGGTTTAGGACATTTCACATGGGTTGCACTAGCCCTTGTGAAGCAGCAAAACTCGTTTTGTAGGAACAAACTTCTCATGAGATTCGACGGGAACCGAACCCGGATCTCAGTGATGAAAGGCACGCGACTTCGCTATGCGCCACGAGCGAGCTACACCTTAAATTTCTGCAACAAATTTTCAGTAACACCTTAAATTTTATAAAACCAATTCGCAATAAAATTTATAAAATCAAACATTTGTTACATAAAATTATTTAAAAAACACTTGTAAGACATTAAAAGTTCAGTGCCACACATCCTTATTCGCTCAATTCGAAACAGTCCATACCTGAATCAGGGTTCAGGTAATTTTCACAATTCCCTCTTATCTCTACGTGCATGCAACACTGCATGTCTTGTGAAAAAGAGCCAATGTTGATGGTATCTTTCGTAGGTGTTAAGCGTCAAAATACTTATCTTTTGAGAACATACGATTCAATACAACAGTTTCAGATATTCTTGAAGACGAACGATGTCAAAGTAATCTTAGCGGACTCTACCCTGTAAGAGTGTAAACGTTACGGCTAATGTCCGAAACTGACCAATTCGGGAACTGATTGATTAACTCCGGTTTAAGAAGCACGTACTGTCATGTTAAATAAGTTTAAACCGTATTATATGATAAAAATCTGCAGATGCAGCTACCAACATAAATAAAACTACATTCATAATTTAGAATTAAGACCTAATGGCGCAAAAATACTATTAAACAAAAGTGCAAAAAATATTTTAAAAAGAGTTCAAACTTGGCTGTGTAGTGTTCAAGTATCATAGAAAACCAAGTCCTTAAATCTCGAACAAAATGGTGAAGTCAACTTTCCCATAGAAAGGAAAAGAGGTTTGAGAGCGCCGACAGCCTTCGTTGCCGCGTACACATCTGTCTCGACTCTGTACGCTGGCCAGACATCCAGCAATTGCGGCCAATAACTTCACACAATGTAGGAGAGCATGTTACACAGAGAGGTTAATTAATTTTTCATTTATTTAACGTTAAAACGGTGTGTGACGTATTACGAGAAGTATTCTGTGCACGTTTTCTTGAATTCTAGGATCCCCACATTGAGACTAAATTGCATGCATTGAGAATAAGCAGGGCTCCATTCCATAATGACGCCCCTCTGGCAAATACAGCAACATCTCCAATTCGGGCTGAAAGCATTTACATTCTCAACAATCAAGAAGGTTGTGGGCAGTTACTAACAATTTGTCCTGGAGGAATGTAGATATTACACACAGTGAGGGTCAAGGGAAGGGAGATCCACACACATACATACTCTCAAGGTCGGTCTGAATAGGTACCTCTGTAGGAAGTAGAGATCGTGAATCAATGTTGCAACTCCATGAGCGCAAAGGCAGTGTTTGTTGGTTTGGTGGTATTTTATTCATGTCTGTTTATTTTAACACAAACACATAATATTTGTTGAGCTGTTTATTTTTGCTTTATAAATGTTTGCTAAGTATAAGCCAAAGCAAATAAGAGAACAGAAGGAAAAAAAATAGAGATACATTGCGAGTATGGAAACAACATGATTGTAACCAATGTGGAGAAAAAAAAAAAAGATCAACCTGTTATAGATAAATTAGATGATTTATTTGGTAAAGTAGAGTATGTTGGTAAACAAGTTATTCAATCTATTGAACACCAACATGGTAAACAAATAGTATCTAAAAAACATGTTTTTGATTTTAATAATTTATTTCCAATACCAGCAACACCATCAGAATCATCATTTGAAAAGCAATTATATGATTCACCAGATACTCCAAAAAGATTAGAATGAGAAAGAGATTGAAAGCAATAGAAGACGAAGAAAAGAAGAAATGAAAAAAAAATGCACATTAGAATCTAAATTAGCTGAGTATCTTAATAACGCTATTGATAATGCATTTGGTTTCAGACCTGAAAGTAAAAACAAAAAATATTGGTGACACGAGAGTTGAATTTAATAATTATACAAGGGATTTTATTATACAAGGAAAAAAAATATGAAGGTACTGATGGATTATTAGGTCTATTAACAAATAAATAATTATCAGATATTGAATATACACCTGAAGATTTAGAAAATTATAAAGAAATTGCAATTAAAACACAGCTTAAATTTAAAGATTATGATCCAAATACTAATCAAGTTGGAGAAAAATGGAATAAAATATTTAAAGGTTTATGGGCTGAACAAAAAAAAAACCAACAAAGAACAAAATCAGTTCCATCACCTAAAACTGGAATTATTAAAAAATATAATGAAAAACCTGTTGAATATGTTTGGATGAACGATGGACAGGATCTCATAGATTATTAGAGATACATGGTGAAGGAATAGCTGGTAATGATAATTTTTATAACAAAAGGGTATCATAAAGATGTTAACGGGTAAATTTTAAGATTTTATTACAAATAATCGAAAAGAATTTCGTATCTCACTCGATTTTTACTTAGTATACCACTTACATTTTGGAAATGTGAAAAACATGGTGCTGGTATTATAAATTGGATAATCAACCATTTACCATTTTAATTACATCTTCCTGGATATAATTATTGTGGACCTGGTACAGATCTTAAAAATAGATTAGAATGAGATGATGAAGGTATTGATGAAGCTTGTAAAATTTCATGATATTGCATGTAGAGATCATAAAGAATTAGAATCTAGACTTCAAGCTGATAAAATACTACAAGAAGAAGCTAAAAAACGAATATTTAGTGAAGATGCTGATTTAAAAGAAAGAATGTTTGCTAGTGCAGTCACTAGAACCATGTTTGCTAAAAGAAAATTAAGTACGGGAATAGAACCTGATTAGGGAATTTAATATATACTTTTTTAAATACTAATAAATGTCGAGAGTGAAATCTAAAACATTTACGTTATCGCCGGATGATGTTAGAAATATTAATTTTGTTGATATTTTAACATCTAAACAAATAAAAGATAAAAATGAAAATATAACGACAGATTCTGGTACGTCTCTCAATTTATCATGCCCACAAATAAAAAAATTACAATCTAGAAAATACGGTGGATTTATTGGTGCGTTATTATCTGTATTAGTATCATTCTTAATAACTGATGCAAAAGATATTTATGACGGTGTTCAATCCAATAAAAAAAAAAGCTGAATCAGAAGAAATGAAATAATTTGGAAATGGAAGAAAGGGAAATAGGGCTTCAAGAAAAGAAAATTAATCCCATTCCTATATTAACAACATTAATAAATCAATACCCATATCCACTCAGTAATTATGATACAATACAATGCATTAAATATTTTATAATTCCATATATTCAAGGAGTATTTATGATTGAGGAGTGCCCAAAAATATTACATAAAAAACGAATGTGGTGTTGTAAATATGGATACATCTAAAAATAGTGGAACCCATTGGATATGTTACTTTAAAAATAATATACATACATATATTCTAGATTCATTTTGTGGATATCCCCCATCACAATTAGTCAATTATCTTGGATCTTAACCATTACATTATAATGCTGAGAGATTTCAAAATTTCATATTTTAACAATAATTGACGTATTTTCAAAATATGCATGTGTATTATCAGTTAAAAGTATATCAGGATTAAATGTAAGTACAGCTATGAATAATACATTTCAAAATAAGAGAATACCTAAATACTTACAAACAGATCGTGGTAAAGAATTTTATAATCAAGATTTTCAACATCTTATGAAACAGTAGAATATTCACCATTATTCTAATTTTTCAGAACTTAAAGCATCTGTAGATAAACGATTAAATCGTACGTTAAAAGAAAAAATGAGGAAACAGTTTGATATTCAAGACAATTATAAACCGTTGATTATACTTCCAAAATTAATGGATGAATATAATTAAACTACACATCATACTATTCAAATGAAACCCATCAATGTCAATAAATATAGTGAAAAAATATTATTAAAAACCGTTTATAAAAGAGATAAGACATTCATTTTAACGAAATTCAAAATTGGCGATAAAGTAAGAATAAGTAAATTGAAATCTGTATTTGATAAATCGTGTACTGGTAATTGGTCTACAGAAATATTTGAAATCATTAAAATCATTCATTCCAATCCTGTCGATCATCTTAAAATATTCAAGGATCGTTTTATGAATATGAAAAATAAAAAAACAAAATATCCAAGTATCTATTTAATCGAAAAAATGTTAAAAACAAAAGGAAATGAGATATATGTCAAATGGTTAGGAATTGACCAAACTCATAAATCATGGATTGAAAAATCGAATATAATATGAAACAATTTAGACGCTGTGACTCTGACAACTATGTTACATTGGGACATAACAGTGATTATTATCGATAAAAACATGAAATTTGGGGCCCTCAGATGTGAGGGGGCTAAAAAGATCCTGCGAAATGTTTTGCCACCCGAATGCGGTTGGCAAATTTAGACGCGCGAATTCGCGCTCCTTAATTCTTAGATCTGATTGGGATGCGACGAAATTATGGTAACCTGGTAATTTAGGATAGAAATATTATGAAATTCAGATCTGCGGGACTGAAAGATTATTCGTCTGTCTGTCCGTCCGTCCGTAGGTCCGTCCGTCCGTAGGTCCGTCCGTCCGTAGGTCCGTCCGTCCGTAGGTCCGTCCGTCCGTAGGTCCGTCCGTCCGTAGGTCCGTCCGTCCGTAGGTCCGTCCGTCCGTAGGTCCGTCCGTCCGTAGGTCCGTCCGTCCGTAGGTCCGTCCGTCCGTCCGTCCGTCCGTCCGTCCGTCCGTCCGTCAACACCACTAGAGCGTAAACCATGCGTACGATATTTTCCAAATTGAAGAAACCACTGCCCATCGGGCTCCAGTTGAAGCTTTGAAATTTTGAAAAACAGTGTTTAAAATTTGGGGGTACTTTACATGAAGCCCTCCGGACATTTTCCAAATTTTCTCAAAACCAGCACCAAACTTTTTCTTTAAATTTATTGTAAGAATAAAGCAAAATACACTTATAAAGGTGGCATAGGTCCGATTTACACGGTTACCTCTGAATTTTCGAAAATTTTGAAAGTTTGAATTTGTTTGGGTGTCTTCCTACAACTACAAAATTGAAAACAGATTTTTCCTTCAAATGAAATTTGATGTCCTCAATTAGTTCTTTCATTAAAGTCATGCACACTTGTTTGAAACTTTTGTAGTTACAGCGCAATCTTGTGTGCAATATGAGAAAGTTTGAAATACAACAAAAACAAGATTTTCTGAAAAACAGCTCCATTTTTTTTCTTTAAACGTTCTGTAGGGATAGTACAAAATGCATTCTATAAGTTGACAATACGCTATATTGCTCTATTCTTTTGTTTTTGCAAAATTTTCAAAAATGTAGTTTTTTCACTCGTTGTTCACGTCCTTAATATTTACTTCAGAGCGATTTCTTTACATTATTAAATTTATGAGTACATGTGCTTAAAATAGTGCTAAATAAAGTTTCTCGAAAACTCAACAGTTTTTAGGGGGGGAAATTAGCTGATAATTCCGCGTTTTCAGAAAAGCTCACATGTATTTTCTCAAATCGGCTTCAATTTTTTCTTCCAAGTTTTTCAACGGATAGTGCTAATTGCACTGTTTAATATGACGTAAACTCCATTTCAGTGTATTCTTTAGATTTTTTAAAAATTACACAAATGTGATTGGTTTTATAATCTCTCAGGCCATTAATATGAACATTTCCATTAATTTGTATACATTATTGCATTTGTGAGTGGGAGTGCTTCAAATGACGTTTTTAATCAACTCAATAGATTCCTGTGAAAAGAGCTTCAAATTTCGCATTTACAGTAACGGTTAAACGCCTTTTTTAAAAAAAACGGCATCAAATTTTTCAATAAAAATTTCTATTTAGGAGGAAGTTTTACTCTTCTTTAATATTTTTAAAGTAATACTTCCGTTTTATTATTAGAAAACCGAAAAGTTAAGAAAATGTCAAAAAAATGTACTTTGGACGGCGATAGATGGTAGCTGGCTAGAGGAAGGGGCAAGACCGTAAAGGCAGTCCTCACCAAGGAAATTAGAAAACTTTACTACGAGAAACTCTGTGCCATTCTGTAGCACCACCACTTTAAAATTTCATACACATATTGCACGCAATATTGCGCGAAAATTACGAAAAGTTTCAAAATATGTGCACGACTAATGAAAGAACTAATTAAGAACAAATTTCATTTGAAGGAAAAATCTCCATCTTCAATTTTGTAGTAGCCAGTCGAAAAAATTAAAACTTTATAATTATCGAAAATTCAGAGTTAACATTGAAAATTGAACCTATGCGACCTTTATAAGTATATTTAACTCTATTCTTACAAGAAATGTAAAGAAAAAATTTGGAGCCATTTTTGAGAAAATTTTTAAAATTTGGCAGGGGCTTCATGGAAAGTACCCCCCAAAAACTAATGAATTGTTTCCAAAACCGCAGAGCTTCCACTGAAGCCAGATGGGCAGGGGTTTCTTCAATTTGGGAAACATGCTACGCATGGTTTAGGTGCTAATGTTGTTTACGTACACCAGACGGAAGGACGGACGAACGTTTTACTGTCAATCAATTTTTCGGTATCAAGGAGCCACAAAATAGGAATTCTGGCTACACCACGTGTTAGACGATTTTTTTCTAAGTTTAGCAATTGGATTTATGTACTTTTTCGTTATGAGGACCAGGCAATGAGAGTTATTCTGTCGAAAATTCGCCGTTTTTTGCGCAGGATTACATTCTTTCTTTCTACTGTGTAAGTGGTAGCGAGAAAGTAAACATGTTTTTCTGGTAGTATAAATAATTTTCTTATTTTTCATATTTTTTAATGAGATAAAATAGAGTTAAGTTGACAAAAAAATAAAAATTAATAAAACACGTTTCTCACTGTAGAGGATGTGGGTCATGGGACGGGGGCCAAGAACACTTTCAAAATTCTTATTTTAATGTTAGAGTTATACTGTAACTCTTTATATGTCATTTGGTTTAGAAGAACTTTTTACTATCTTATTCGAGAGGAACCTGTGCCCCCCCCCCCCAATAAAGGATCCGAAGATTTTTTAACTGTATATATTGATGTCCATCAAATTAAAGATTCTTATATCGAATTAAATTATTACAATGAAAATTATAAAAAAATTATAAAATCATGTCAACGTATTAATATTTAGAGATCATTGCGTGGGTATAAAAATATAAGTGCTGTAGTAAAAGGTCAAATTGATACTGGTTGGAACTGGTTGTGTTAATAATAAATTTTAGACATTCATGAAGAAAGAAAATAAATGCACATTGAAGTTTCTTGGAAATACTAACCAGTTGTGATAGTTAGCAATGAGCACAAGAGAGGAGCTTCAAAGGATTAGCTCGAAGAAGGTGGACTTCAATGCCAAGGGGAAATGGTCGCTTGCCCAGTATTCAGCAAAGCTAATTTGTTAATGTATGTGATAGATCCTAGGCTTTAGTGCAGTCGATGGGGGGCAAAAAGGTGCGCACCTTGCAAAAGATGAGGTAGAAGTTTTTATTTGGTTGATGTTATTAGTAAGAAACCCCTACGATTTCCGCGTCGAAATACTTAGGGAAGTTTTGGTAGCAAAAAAAACCCATTTAGGACAATATTTTTTTTTAATGAAAGAACATTATGGAGATTATTTACAATGGATCATATCCCCTGTATCGATATTAATAGCGCTTCTGCATGACTGCTACATCGCCCAATTTTCTCTCAATTTTTAGAACAGAAGGTTTGCAATAAACAACGTTACCAATAAATAACATTTAGATATGCAGGGAGTGTATGTTGAATGTGAGGGGAATTTGGACGAAAGTGATGTGGTTGAGGTGAAGAAAGGAGTCGTGTCATTTAAAAAATTGTTCTTGTGAGAGGATATGACTGTATTCCTGGTCACCTTGTCATGTGAAGTACATTAATCCAAAATTAATTTCCGCATCAACTTGAAAGGAAAGTGAGCAGTCTTAGCCAGGTATATAAACAGCTCTTATATCACATAATAGATTCAATTTCAAAACCTATATTTTCCTATGTGGAACCACAAAATGCGACTGAATTTATGGAATCACAAAAAGGACTGTCCTATACACATAGAAATTGTGTGCACAAAATTATGCAGTTTTACTTGAGATCATCGGTAATCATGCAGCTGAAAACCGTCAATATGAACGAGATCAGGAAATAATACGCATTGCGCATTTGCTGACGAAGATTTGGCCGCACAAGTAGAAGCTCGATTGCAGATTGGAGAATTATTGTCATTATTCCTCCCATGACATGGAAAGTATTAGACCATCCAATGCGTTCACATTATGATCAGCGTTGTCAAACATGAACTAACAGAATGCTCCATTGTTTAGTTTTGAGTATTTAACAGAATGTAAGACGTTTTAAAGTACAATGAACGAATTCAATAGAAAACTATAGGTGCTACAGAATGGCACAGACTTTCTCGTAGTAATTTTTTTTCTAATTTCCTTGGTGTGGACTAGCTTTAAGGTCTTGCTCCATTCTCTGGCCAGCTGCCACCTATCGTCACCGATAGAAAATTTTCTCAAGTTTTCGGTTCTTAATAGTAGAACCGAAATACGACTTCAAGAATATTAAAGGGGAGTAAAACCTTGTCCAAAATAGAAATTTTCATTGAAAATTTTGAAGTCGGTTTTAAGAAAATGGCGATTAAGCATTACTGTAAATGTGAAATTTGAAGCTCTTTTTCACAGGAATCTATTGAGTTTTCGAAAAAGTTCATTTGAAGTAATTTGAAGCACTTTATTAGCATTATCTATTGGAAAAATTTGGAGCTATTTCTGAGAAAATGGCGTTTGAGAAAATGCGGAATTTCGAGCTCATTTTAACAGAAAAGTATTTAGTTTTCGAGACACTTTATTTGATATTTAAAGCACATGTACTAATAAATATAATAATGTGATCGCCTCTAATGTAAATATTACCGACGTGAGAGACAAGTCAAAAAATTACACTTACGTAATTTTTGAAAAAATAAAAGAATACAGAAATATGGCGTTTATGCCATCGGATAGTGTGCATTTGGTACTACCCTAACCAAACATTTAGAGAAAAAAATTCGGAGCCTTTTGGAGAAAATTTTGAAAATGTTCGGGATGCTTCTTGTAAAGCAACCCCAAATTTTAAGAAGTTTTTTCAAAATTTCAAACCTTCAACTAGAGCCAGATGGACAGTGGTTTCTTCAATTTGGAAAAGATCGTACATGTTGTTTAGGCGCTAGAAGTGTTCTCGGACGGACGGACGGACGTTTCGAAAAAAAAAAAAAACAAATTGTTCGGGAACAGGGGCCCCCAAAACGTGTATTTCCGTTGAAATCTCGAAATCGATTTTCCGCAGCATTACATAACTTTCTCTATACTACGTATATTACTCCCGTGTATACGTATGTATACGAGAAAGTAATAAGGTATCAATGAAGAATTCTGATGCAAACCTCTTGTATACACATTCCGCTAACCCTGTCAATTGGGAAGAGAAAGACTTGTCTTAATGCCGATGCGACGGCATTTACATTCCATTAGTAAAGTGCACCGTTGTTGAGTTTTAAAATCCCGATTAACAATAAAGGCAACGTCTCTGGTACGACCGATTCGACATTATGCAAGAAATTGTTTCCTGGTGGGTATTTCTTTATTTGATGCACCTATGAATGGATACGCTGCCTTTTCAAAGACTGCGATATTATATTTGTTTTGATACCAGCAGCCATTTAATATTTTATACTCAATATTTTGAAAATATACAACAGATGTTCTGTTTGCTGTCTGTTATCAGTACGTCTTCTCCATACTTATGGAGGAGACACGATTATACTGTGCGGTTATCGGGTCGGGAACCTATTTGTATTCGCCCATCAAATCATCAATAAGAAAGTGGTATTCATCAGAGTTGCCTTCGAGATAAGAATATACGAAGTGAATTCGTCCCCCCTTATTAACATTAGAGGCTAGACGAAATCCCTTTGCTTTCTGTTTTTCTTGTCGGCCTGCATAATTACTTTTGTCAGGAATTGTGTTACCGTGCTTCTTCTGTGACTATTTGTGAATTCAGTGACTTCTTCATCTATTTGAATTTAAGCTTCGCTCATGGCACATAGCGAAGTCGCTAGCCTTTCACCACTGAGATCCGGGTTCGATTCCCGTCGAATCTCATGTGAAATTTGTTCCAACAAAACGAGATTGGCTGCTTCACAAAGGCTAGTCCAACCCCTGTGAAGTGTCCTAAACCCTACCCCTATCCTTATTCCTTCCCAATTCTGGCCGCTGGGTAGTGACGCAGGAGGGCGTAGCAGGAGGCGCGTACGCGGAGATGCTACCTGGGGCGGTCCTCTTGACAAGTGGCTGCGACCTGACCTATGACCGGAAAATTTCATAACCTTGCGCACAAAATTTCTTTATGGAAAGAGCAGTCTTTCTTGTAATTGTAAATAACATTAAAAACTAACAATGATAATATTACATTAATATTATAATAAAAATAAGAAACGAATGTCATTTTATTCCTTTGAAATGCTTTTGATATAAGTAAATCGTGTGAGATGGCAGAAAGTATAGGCCTACTGTCACTTTTACCAGAACTTTCAAACGCGAGTGTAACCTCAGTAAGTTTTACAAACATTACTTTTGCGTATAATCGCTTTTTATTTATGACCTTAGGAATTCAAAACTATCGCGTTAGAGAGACTATTAGTAATTCTGGGCAACTTCAGAATAAAAAGGAAAATTTGCTGGTTTAAAATCTCGTAGCTCTGTTAATATTTACTTGAGGAAAATAATTTACAAATTTGTAGAGAATTTTATTATCCCAAAATTTGTACATAACTATTTTTGCGCTGCAATCAGCCATTAGAAAGTTATTACGCAAAAAACAATGTCCAAAACTGTTTTGGCTTTCTGGCTACCAAAACTTTTCCCGAAATATTTCGAAGTGGAAAACTTAGGGTTTTCTTACTAATAACAATATAAACAAAATAAAAAAATAAAATCTTCTACCTCACCTTTTGCAATGACTAGAGATAGGATTTCCATGCACTATCGAATGCAAAAAGATGCATGCAAACCTGCACTATCAAATAGCCAAATATGCACGATGCAGGGTAAAAATGGGCAAAACATACACAATCAGATTTTATTTTATTTAAATTTTTAGTTATATTGCCTTTTGTAAAAGTAAACAATTAACAAATTTTCTAAACTGCTGTGTTAAATTAATTCTTTTGTCAGAAAAAAGTTTTTGAATGCACAAAATGACCTTTTACTTCACATGACCTAAGTGGAGCATCTAAAGCGAAATCTAAGCCAATGTAGCCAATCTTGGCCATGTATTCTATTTTCTGATTTTTCACCACAAATATTGCTTTTTACATTTTGGAGAAATTTCAAGTCATGATTTGTATTTACCACTTCAGGTAATTTCTTCTTAGCACTCTCCCGCCAATCTCCAAAAATTAATTTCACACACTTTAATGACTTCAATAATATTTAATGACTCCACTAGTTACTACAAAACTATTTCAGAAAAATCTGAAAATTGCTAAAAAATATTAATTGTATCCCGAAAAATAATTATTTTCACTTAGAGAAAATTAAAGTTTCATTTTTCGTTTCATACCTATTTCAATTGACATTGTATTATCATTTTCTTAGTTTCAGTATTTCAAATTAAATAATTTCTGCAGCAATATTATATTTTAGCACCAAACATTTCGACTAGGAAAACAACACCAGCAAATATATTTTTTAATTGATCAATTTTTACAGTGTAGCTCATTTACTCATTTATGACAGCATTTGCAAAAATTACATTTCCATCCATTCTTCACACAATCGTTGTTACCAATCCTTTGTTTGAGAAGAGTTGCACACGAAGCCTTTGAATAGGCAATTTTATACTTAATTTCACAATTAAGAAACTTGTGTTAATCCTCTGTTGCATGCCAGCAGACTAAGAACCTGCTCTTCATTATTTCTTCTTCCATGGTCAGTTATCAAAGGATATTAAGTTTTGGCTTCGTGTATCTTCCGTATCATTTATTTATTTATTTTACGTCAGTCAGTCAAAAAGTTAAAAACTGTGTGTGACGTGCTTTGGGGAGAAATGAATTGTGTACGTTTTTAAAAATTCTGTAATCCCTACCCTAAACCATATACTACTTGAATTTTGATAACAGAAAGAAAATGAGCGTTTTTACAAGAATTGTTAAAAAAAATATTCGCTTCAATGTAATAAAATCTATATTCAGGGGTAAATCAGCAATTAATTTGGGTTCTTATTCCTCATCATGTCCTTCGTCAAGAAATAATACTTCCAGCAACGACATCATGGAGAACGATAATTTGAACATACAATATTTCCCACTGAATTCTAGAAGTGCACAGATAATGAAATTACGTTTATGCCCAGAAGCAACACAAGGGGCCATCTCAGCATTTGCTCAAAGGATCAGGGAAACAGGACGAAAACCTGATCGAGATGGGGGTTATTGACCCGGAATCTGTAGTACAGGTTGTTTAGAATTATACAGTCCAAATGGTAAATAATACATTAAATATCACTGTCAAACTTAATTACCTTTCGATGTTCAGTATAGTCTCTAATTGTATAGAAACAGTTATGCAGAAGAAACGATTTTACTTGGGATTTAAACTTTTCTATCGAATTTAATCGCTTAATGTCATCTGGTAAAGTGTTGTAAAATAATGAACATGTATTGAATGTGAATTTTTTGTAATGAGCTGTTGATACTGTCACCTGATGAATATGATTTATACGTCGAGTGTAATAGTTATAGGCATCGGCGTTTTCTAAAAATATATTCCCGCTCTTAAGCAAGTCATTTTTGACAAAAACTATTGGTTCGTAAATTAAGAGACAAGGTAATGGTAAAATTCCTAGATTAATAAAGAAATGCTCACAAGAATCACGTGGGTGGAATTTGGTTATTATTCGTGCTTTTTTTTTTTTTTTTTTTTTTTGTAATCTAAAAGTCTGGGAGCTATAAGATTTATTTCCCCAGAATATTATGCCACATCAGGCGGGAATGAACATTCGCGAAATATACACGACGAACAGTATGAAGGCTGACTGAATTTGAAAGAATTCTGAACGTGTAGCATAATGAGACTAATTTTGTGTTGAATTCATTTAAAGGGAAGTTCCATTTGAGGTTTGACTTAATTGAGAGACCTAAAAATTTAGTTTCATATTAAGAAGTTTCGGAAACGAACAATCTGTCTAAAATTTTTGAGGAAATGTCTGATATTGAATTTTGTGGCTGAAGACCCTTAGTGATATCGGCAGCAATTCTCGAAAAGTTTTCGTAAAAGAGACGAGCCAGTGTTACCGGGTCGGTCACATTTCTATCGCTATATTTTAAAGCAACATTATCTACAAGTTTTCTAGTTGATTTGGTCATATTTTTATTATATTCCACATTGCTTTTGTTTTGAGTTCAAAATACGCCTTATGACTTTTCTCAACAATGATTTGTATTTTTGAAAGTAGAGGAAGAAATCTTGAGATACGTTTTGATGTTTAGAGTTGAAAGGAAGAATTCTTTTGTTTTTATATGATATCCTAATCCCTTGCGTTATCCAAGAATTGCTTTTCCGCTAAATATTTATTTTTCTCTTTTGAAGAGGAAAGCAAGGGTTAGAATGAAATGAAAGCGTTTAAAAAAGTAAATTTATCGTTTGTATCAACAGTATTATAAACCGCGTCCCACGACTCCTGCATCAAGTAATTAATGAATAATTTTATTTTACTTTCAGAAAATAATCTAGTCATTCGTGTATTATATATTCTGTCAGTGTTCACATTTCTTATAATGGTGAGAAATTGTGCATCGTGGTCACTGTATCCTAAATCTTTTGTTTCTTCATATCGAGTAGGTTTTGTTGATTATAATTTGATCAATTGCCTTCCATTGTGACGTATTATATGGCGTTGATAATTCATTTCGCAATCGTTGCTCCCCGCACGTGTACTCGTGTCGCAAATCCAAGTAGTGTACCGGAAGCTTAAAATGTGTAATATAACAATAAGCACCAAAGACAACTGTGTGCTCTCAGGATCTAAGAGCAATATTCTATTTATAAAAAATATGCCTCAGTTTTATATTCACAAATTATGCAGAGAAATAATAAAAAGTACCTAATATGCTTGATTGAAGCCTAAATATTTATTTTAATTAAATATTATATTAATTTAAAAAACATCCAAACATCCATGTATTTCTCTAAAAAAACCTACCAAAACATGCAAACGTGCACGAAAACAGTATGCATTTTTTACACGAGATTTTCATGAACTATATATTTACAAAGTTTGACATTTCTACGAAGCTTAAAAAAACATGTATTTGCATGGAAATCCTGTTTCTAGCAATGACTTATTAACTGCACTACTTGGGCAGAATCTTCAAACACAGCAAAAGGAACCGTCTCTGAATTCCCAACGATCATGAACGGTGGGAATGGCAGGGTGATTAAATTTTGCTGGTTTGCAGGTCTTCTTTTGGTGTCTTCTACAGATTGCGTGTAGTGTTGGATACTGTTCGGGAGCGGAGAGGAAGGAATATTCTCACGCATAGGTATTGAAAATTAGTTCGCATATGCTGTTTTTTGAACTGGAAATATTCGGGGACGAATATGGCAGCGCCACCGGGTGTTCGTAGGCCGTCATCATATGAAATTTCACACATTAATGAACAAGATTCGTTCAGTTACTCCTTTGGCGTCACAATGGAAACAAACTTGGATGTAGATTTCAGTTCATTTTATTCAGTTACACACGGTTTGTGAAACGTGCAAAAACCAAAGGGAATGCGATTGAAATGAGGTTTATGCAGTAGATTAGATATAGCACAATGATTAGAAATATAGAACACTGGCAGTGAGAATCGAGTGCATGCGGACCCCATGTGTTGGAATCAGAGCTTCTGTACAGTGGTGCATGTAATCAAAGAGGGCTTGGATATGTTCCTAAGGATGTTCCGTCCTCGCGGTTTGTAGGCGAGTCCACGAAGCAGCAACAGTTAGTTTCGGAGGAACTTAACTAGCCAGTTGCCGACCAATCATATCCCAGACATATTCGATGGACAAGTCACGCGAACGTGCAGACCAGGGAAGCAGTGCTGCCTGTCATTCTTTGAATAAGGATTGCACATTCCTCTTCCCATGCGGCCGGGCATTTCCTACTGAAATATGGCGTCCAGAGTAACAGTTCACATCCTCATGTATATTATACCCACAATTTTACAGATTCAGCTTTTCGCACTTTGCTTAGTGTTACAAATCGAACGTATTCAAGGTGGACAAAAGTTTTAAGGTTCTCTTACGCCTCAGAAAATATCTTTCTTCTATAATGGATAATTGGGGTTGGCTGACCAGGAAGCAGAGGTTGTAACTTCATTTCACCAAACTTATCAATAAAGTGATGAAAACATGAGAACCACCTTATTTGTGGAACCATATAACAGCTTCGATCGATTTATATGCCAAAAACATATTGCCCAAGATCAAGAAAATTATAGATTCATTTTAATAAACATTTATATATCTCCTCTTTTTTTCAATTTGGCCCTTCATTTGCACAATAACCTTCCTGAAGAAAGTGTGGATATGAGCACTGTTCAATTACAGTCGCTAGACAACGAATTAGGAATACCTATTTTTCATCCCATTTCAGGACTTTTTATCAGCTTTATACTAACTCAGTTTACTTGTCAGAGTGGAAATGAATAGGGATCTTCCTTTGCCTTCAATAAGGCGGTAATTCAGTTCGTCACCTCTAGATAACTTAGAAGTCCGTTTTTCCCGGTATGTGGTGTAAGTGCTGCTATTCGTAGGTAGTATTTTGATTTGTCCCTCTTTGTTTACTCACACTGTTGAGAAAGGAAGTTGTTTTATTGAACTTAATAAAGTAGGTTGACAACTATCAGTTTTCCAGAGATTATTTTATGAATTGAGTTTTAAATTTGTGATTACGGAAATAATAGCAATGGTAAAAGAGGAGACGAGTCGAAGAACAAAATGAAAATTCACGTTTTGTTGTAGTTTTCGAACTTGAGAGTGTGTGAAATTGCCAGGAAATAATGTTTCTTCAAAAAGTGTTGGAATAATTAAAAGAAAGGTAGAATTGGGTGAACCACTTACACTAACAAAGCAGCAAAACTGCAGGGAACTGACAAAGACCACGTCAAGGCAGGAACGAATGTTGAATAAAATTGATTTGTGTAACCGAAATACTACTGTTCAGAACATTCGTGATCTTTCAAGTGATTTAGGTTGTAATTTAAGTACAAAGTTCCCAGGCGACTTTAAGGATGTGGTTTACGATGCCACCGACCAATCAAAATACCAAAGTTAAAACCAGCTATAATGAGAAAGCGTGTATCTTGGGCTTCGAGACACAAGAGACTGGACTGGAAGTGATTGGTCGTAGGTACAATTATTTGTTCTTATGCTTTATGAATTAATTTTGTTTCTCTGAATGTCTGCTGTTGCAGGCTTTATCGAAATTTAAAAATATTTTCAATTACTCATTTTTTTCAAATTTTTTATTCTATTTCCGTTTGCTAGTTTCTCAGAGGAGACGATTGAGGAAATTATGCAAGATTAGCAGCAGCAAGTATGGAGACTAACTGGAGAGCAGTTTAAGTCTAAGTTAATGAAACACTTTAATATTCCGGGAAAATTATGGTATGGAGTGTGATATCTCTCCATGGCACAGGACCTTTGCATTTTGTTGACGGTACCATGAGGTAACAATACAAGCTTGCCCGCGTACTTGCCTAATTCCTCAAATGAGTGAGGGGTGTCCAGAAAATGATGGAATTGTCACGCAGGATGGGGCATCCTGCATACTTGAAAGTTTATCACGAGACATCTGCAATAGTTAGGCATCAAAGTATTGGACTGGCCAGGGAACATCCCAGACCTAAATCCCATAGAAAGGATATGGAATATTATGTATAATAAGGTCAGTAGTCTAATGATCAATAATATTCCTGAACTGAAATGGCATCTGGAAGGACTATGGCAGCATGATGCGGCTATTGCACAATTTGCGGGACGAAGTGACAAGCATGCCAGGACGCATTATGTTATATCTCAGATATAAGTCTCATGTTATAGCCATAACAAGGTATTAATTAAATGAAGAATTCTGTATCATTAATCTTATTTCCATTTATTTCCCAATTTGCTTTAATTAATTCCATCTCTTTATTTAATTATTAATTCAATTAATGAAACTTGTCTTCATTTGTAAGGTAAAACATCTTTGTAAACTTCCATTCATACTGTTTTGTACTTTGTATACACTTCATGTAATAACACCTCAAAGCCTGTATGTAAACAAAACATTGTAAACTCTTTGTAACTTAGATTTTGTGTGTAGCATACCTTCTAGATTTTATATTGAATCTTGCTATTTAATTTATTTAATACACATCAATTTAACACTTTTAAAATATAAGGCTAGGTTTTTGTTGCTCTTATCTGGATTTTCTTGTATTTATTCCAATTTTTATCACGTACATTAAAACGCATTCGTGACATGGCTACTGCTCGTTCTACTCTTTCTACTCTCTACACTCTCAAAGCCGACCTTCTGAAAGCCTTCACACACGTAAACAATAATTTAGATAAACATATCCGAAGGCTGGAAGAGGTCGTTCTCTACACAGACGGTTGGGTACAAGTCGGCAACATAGCGAATAATACCAACCGTGCACCCGTGACTGTACAAAAGACACAGACACCGCATCCAGTCACAACTCAAAACAAATTTAGTGTTTTAGATTATGAAACAGATTTTCCTCGCCTTCCTGATCCTCACCACTCTTCTCTATCATCGACAAATACATGCACAAACCAACGCAAACAGGCTAGGAAGCGCGTCAAAACCAAAACACGTAAAGCTGCGCATCCTAGCTCACTTGAAAACAACTGAGCCTAAAAAACAGGTACTTATTTTAGCTGACAGTCATGGCCGCCATCTTTGTTCCATTCTCAGTAGGAAGTTACCCTCCAATTTCTCAGTCTCATCTATTTTTAAACCTAACGGGAGGTTTGCAGATGTGACTGCAGAGTTGGACACTCACACGAAAACACTGACCAATCAGGACACAGTCATTATCATAGGAGGGCAGAATGACATTAACTTGGGCGGTAACTTTACACCTGAACAACATTTTAACAAATTACAATGTGCCGCCCAAAATACTAACATTTTAGTCTCGACTCTGCCCTTCTGGTAGAACAGACCAACACTATGCAGCGAGATTAAGCATGCAAACCAACAATTATAACTGTAGCTGAGAGAAACAAATGTCACACTTTTTAAATTAATTTCCTCTCAGCAAAACACTTCACCCGGCATGGTCTTCACATGAACCTTGCTGGAAAACATACAGTTGGTAACAAGCTTGCTCAATACATCAACTCCAGTCTTACGCAGTCTCCTGCCAAAAATCCATCCCTTTCACCTTCCTTACGTTCTCCAGCCCCCACTAATTTCGAACCCTGTTTCCTCTTCCTCTGAACCTACTCCCGTTTCTCCCATTCCCACTACCAATTCATCTACACCCGATGCCCCATTTTCCTCACAACCCGTCACTGCCGGGACACACTACAACCTTCCACCACGCACTGGAGGTAAAAATGGAATAAATATATAGCAACTACAGTCAGATGCAGCAGAAAAACATTCGTGTAGGTACTTGCAAAAGATAAACATTCTGCACCATAATGTTCAATCCCTTTCAAATAAAACTGAGTTTATCGAGGCAGCTCTACAGAGAGATTTAAATCAAATGGATGTTCTTTGCTTTACAGAACATTGGTTATCTCCTAATGAACTTACCATTTTCCAAATTCCAAACTTTTACCTCGCAGGCTTTTATTGCAGAGAGAGAATCGCATAAAGGTCCTACATATGGGGGTTATTGTATATACGTTAGAAATAACATTGATTCTATCTCCTTGGCGGAATTAAATATGTATTCCGTTGAAAATATTTTCGCTATTTCTGTTGTACATCTTACTTCGCTAAAAATGATATTACTTCGCATCTACAGACCTCCAACAAAGAGAGCTGCAGATTATATTTTGTTTTTAGAAAAACTGGAGATAACACTTAACTAAGTCAGCAATCGCTCTTTTGAATCCATTGTTGATTGATTGATTACTTGGTGTTTAAAGGGCGCTTCAACTGCCAAGGTCATTGGCGCCCATGTCAAAGTGTTTAAAAGGGTAGATTAAGTAAGTTTGCAAAAGCAACTTACCCGCTAATTAAAAGCATGGACATTACTTAAAAAGGGCATGAATCCCGCAATAGTGTACGACTAAATAAGGCAGAAGGAAAATATAACAGACTCGTAAAATTTATCATAAAATGTAAAATTGGCTGTAAAGGGGCCATAAAACAAACTACATACAATATTGTCCATGTCACTCAAATAAAATTACGTATTCCACTTTCTCTCAAAAAACAAAAGAGTTTTGAGAGTGCAGAATCGTCGTCCCCAAGCACCTCCCGTAGCGAGTTGCCCAGGCTATGCCATCGTCGGCTGTCATCGAATTTTGTGCAATGCAGCAGGACGTGTTCCACAGAAAGAACCGTCCGGCATGTGTCACAGATGGGAGGACTTTGCCCTCGAAGGAGGAAACTATGGGAAAAGTGGCAGTGTCCAATACGAAGGCGGGTTAAAATTACTTCCTCGCGCCTACAGAAGCGGAATGAGGAGCGCCAAGGATTTACGGAATTCTTAATCGCGCTAAGTTTAAAAGTAGTATTGTGCCACTCTGTTTGCCACGCTCTAAGTACGGATCGTTTCAACGAAGCCTTAACATCCGACAATGGTACAGCAGGGATGTCAATGTGTATCCTACGGGTCGCTGATTTCGCCGCTCGGTCGGCCAGCTCGTTCCCAGTGACGTTCACATGGCCTGGAACCCAACTAAGGACCAGGTCATAGTGGCAAGACCGAAGACGATGAATGAGGTTCTGAACCGATTTTATCAGGTAGTCTGACGACGGGCGTGAGACAGCTTGAAGGGAGCTGAGAGAGTCAGAACAGAGAACAACACGCCGCAGCCTCGCTGACTCGATGTATTTCAGGGCTTCCAGAATTGCATACATCTCGGCAGTAAATATACTGCACTGGGAATGTAGTCGATATGATTTGGTGGTCTTGATACAATAAAAACTACATGCCACTGCATCGTTGCACGATGAACCATCCGTATATAAGAATAGATGGTCGGGATAGGCCTCCCTCATAGCCTGAAACTGCATCTGGTAAACCAGAGGACTAGCGATATGTTTGGAAAGATTGGAGAGTCTGAGGTCAATATTGGGGAGCAGAAGCTTCCAAGAGGGGATCAGGTCGCTTGGGGGCTTTACAGGAGTGGGACGTTCGACATTAAGTCCCCGCAAAAGATTTCTTAATCGTATACCTGGGGGCTGGGGTAGTGATGTTCGAAGTATGTACGATGATTCATATTTTGGGTGGATAATAATTCGGCGACACGGATGGCTATGGAGACCCGACACTTTAGCTCCATAGGACGATAATAGAATAGCTCGCCTTCTTTCCAGGGATGGCTCCCCAGCGTCAGCTAGAATGCACTCAATTCGGCTGGTGCGGTATGCACCTGTTGCAAGGCGGATACCAGCGTGGTGAATGGTGTTAATGGGCCGAAGAGTGGAAGGGGCTGCCGAACCATACACTTCACTACCGTAATCCAAAACTGAGCGGATGAGTGATTTATATAACCGCAATAGGGTAGTGCGGTCGGCTCCCCAAGACGTACCACTCAGCAGTCGAAGAAGATTGAGGGGGGAGACGCATCTCGATTTTAGTGTGCGGATGTGAGCACGCCACGTTAGGGACTTGTCAAACGTAAGTCCCAAGAACCTGGCAGAGTCGGCGAATGAAAGCGGATTCCCTCCCAGGTAGAGAACTGGATCGCTGTGCAAGTGATATATTCGGCAGAAGTGTACACCAGTAGATTTACTAGGCGAGAAGTTAAAACCTGTTGACAAGCTCCATTCATGGAACTTGTTGAGCACCAGTTGGAGTTGCCTCTGGATCACACTGATGCTACTGGACGAACAATAGATGGCAAAATCGTCCACAAACAGCGATGCCTTTACTGGTTCTCGCACGACCGACGCTATACTGTTTATGGCAATGGCAAACAGAGTGACACTTAGCACCGACCCTTGGGGAATGCCGTTTTCGAGAGGGTGACTGCTAGACAGTTTGTCACCAATGCGAACTCGGAATGATCTGTTCGATAAAAAATTTTGGAGGAATAAGGGGAGCTTCCCCCTTAATCCCCACGAGTGCAGGGTTCGCAAAATGCCATACCTCCAGGTGGTGTCGTAGGCCTTCTCTATGTCAAATAGTACGGCCACAAGGTGTTGTCTCAGAACGAAAGAGGTTGATATTTCGGTTGCCAAAGTGACAAGATGGTCCAAGGTTGACCGGTGTTTCCTGAAGCCGCACTGGATTGGTGTGAGCAGGTTTCTGCGCTCCAGGGTCCAGACCAAGCGCTGGCTTACCATCCGTTCCAATACTTTGCACAGGCAGCTGGTGAGAGCGAGAGGTCGGTAGCTCGATGGCAACGACCGATCTTTTCCGTCCTTCAAAGCTGGAATGACTATGGCTTCTCGCCATTGAACAGGAATGGTGTGCTCTTCCCAGATACGATTAAACAAGAGGAGAAGGAATTGCATTGCCTCATCAGGAAGATGTTGTAGCATTAGATTATGTATCCCATCAAGACCTGGGGCAGTTCTTTTCGCCAATGCAAGAGCGCAGCGCAATTCCGACATGGAAAAGGGGAAGTTGTAATCGGCAGTCTCTCTGGAGGAGAATTCCAGCGGACGGCACTCCATCCTCTCTTTGATCAAGAGAAAATCAGGAGCGTAGTTCGCCGAGCTTGACATCTGTTCATAGTACGTGGCAAGTTCCTCTACAATCTCATCTGGAGAAGTGATCATTTCACCATTTTTGAGAAGACATGGCACCGTGTTTGGAGAAGAGTGTCCTTTTATCTGGCGGATTCTTCTCCATACCAGGCGTGGTGGCGTGTGGCAGTTCAGAGAGGAGACGTATGCTCTCCACGATTCCTTTTTGCTCTCTACAATTATTCTCCTTGCCCTCGCCCTACATCTTTTGTATTCAATAAGGTTGCCCACAGTTGGATAAAGTCTAAGACGTGCATGTGCCTTTTTTCGAGCGCTGACCACTCTAGAGCAGTCCTTATTCCACCAAGGCACGGGGATGTGTCGTAGACAGCACGCAGACTTCGGGTTTGCAATGGTGGCTGCGCGAAGAACGGCGTCAGTGAATTGGGCGACTAAGGCATCGACGTTACTTGAACGGTTCTCTGGAATGTTTATTTCCTCGCTGAATGTATTCCAGTCAGCTCGATGGATTACCCAGCGAGGTGAACGGGTAGCGTCTAAACTAGGAATATTGAAGCGTACCATGGTAGAAAAGTGGTCACTCCCATGTAAGTCATCAAGAACAGTCCACTCTAAGAAGGTAGATAGAGATGGACTGCAGAGTGCCAGATGTATTGACGAGAAAGTGTTTGACGCTGTGGAAAAATGAGTATTTTCCCCAGAGTTCAGAAGAATTAGGTTCTGCTGGTCAATAATATTTTCGACAATAGTATCTCTGGGACATGACCTCGTGCTACCCCAGGCGGGATTGTGGGCATTAAAGTCACCCACAATAAGAAAAGGGGCGGGCAGCTGAGAAACAACTTCTTCGAGTTCCTCTTGTGACACGGCTTGGCCAGGAGGAATGTATATATTGCACACCGTCAATGAAAAGGACGGCAGATATATACGGACGCATACGGTTTGAAGGTCGGTTCGAACGATATGTTCCTCAGAAAACAGATGGTCTCGGATAAGAACCGCGACACCTCTGTGAGCACGAAGTCCGGCATCTTGGTCAAACGGATAGGTTTGAAATCCGCGCAGGCAGAGGGGGTGGTTAGGAAGAAGATGGGTTTCCTGGAGACAGACTATAAATGGTCTGTGGCGGGAGAGTATGAGCTTCAATTCTTCTAAATGTATGCGAAAACCGTTCAAGTTCCATGAGAGAGCCATTCAAGGAAATTATTATTTCTTTGGTGCCTTCTTTTTCTTTACGGATAGGTTTGAAATCCGCGCAGGCAGAGGGGGTGGTTAGGAAGAAGTTGGGTTTCCTGGAGACAGACTATAAATGGTCTGTGGCGGGAGAGTATGAGCTTCAATTCTTCTAAATGTATGCGAAAACCGTTCAAGTTCCATGAGAGAGCCATTCAAGGAAATTATTATTTCTTTGGTGCCTTCTTTTTCTTTCTCACCTTCGTAAAAAAGGAGCTCTTGAGGTGCTCCTCATCAACAGCAGAGTCGTCCTGACTGCTCCTGGATAAGGTCGCCTGTGTCAGGGGGATGTCCCGGTGTTTTGACACAGGTGACCGAGATCTAGAAGGGTTGGAAGATCTTTCAGTGTGAGTCTCGGCAGTGGGAGGAGGACGAGACTTAGGCGACGAATTTTGAGTTGGTGTCGATTTCTGATTGGAATCTGTTTCTATAGGGGGCTCAGTAGAAGTTTTCGGTGGCTGGAGTTTTTTGCTGTTTATTTTGTATTTGGTTGGTATAATAACTTTTCCCCCTTGGATACAGGCCGTATCTTCAGGGAAGTCTATAGGAGCAACCTGGCACGAGAAATGCGCTGCTGGGACTGGAGTGCATTGGGTTTGGCAGCTCACGGTTACCACCGGGGGCCTAGCTTTTAAAGTGCTGGAAAAGGATCGTGACATGTCTACTGGATTCCTTGCTTGGAATCGACGCTTCGCCTCAGGGAAAGAAACTTTTTCTGTCACTCGTATCTTTTGGATTTCCCTTTTACGGAGATAGATTGGATACTGGTGGAAATTGGCTGCATGGTTGCCTTCACAGTTAAGACAGTGCGGTGGTCTGTCGCAGGGTTGTGGGTCGTGCGCTAGTGTTCCGCACTTCCCGCATACTGCGCTAACCGACATGCAGCGTTGCTGAGTATAACCAAACCTTTGGCAGTTGAAACAGCGCCAAGGGTTCGGAACATATTGTCGCACACGGAGGTTGTAAAAACCAGTACTTATTTTTTCTGGAAGGGACGGACGGCCAAATGTAAGGATCAGGGTCGAAGTGGGGATTAATTTCCCCTGCTCCTTCCGTCTGATCCTATACACTTCAGTGACTCCAAAACTCTCAAAGAAGTTTGACAGATCTTCATCACTTTCAGAAGCAAAGTCCTCGTGGTTTACCACGCCTTTGCACAAGTTCAAAGTCGGGTGATTCGTGACTACCATCTGGATGCCGGCAATCTGCTTGGTTTTTTGAATTTTTCCAATTTGTTCGTCGGTGCGTGCTTCAAAGAGAATGGTACCATTTCTTTATCGCACGACCGCTTGGAGCTTACCAAACTCGTCTTCAATGGCTCGCGCCAGACGGACAGCACTTATGCTTTTAAACGTTTTCCCTTCCTCGGCGCATGCCATGAGGAGGAAACGGGGCTTCTTCGGTCGATCATCTTTTGCGAAAAAACTAATCAAATCGATAGTTCTATCAAAACATCTCCTCTTCCTTGCGTAGGAGGGCGGGGGGTTTATTTTCTGCTCCATAGAGTAGAAGACGATTCATCTCCGTGCTCCCCACCCACCATGGAGTCCAACAAGGGGACACCCCACTGGGGTGCCAGGGTTGGCACAGAGTTATAGTAGGGAGATGTCACAGCGCTGCCCCGCCGTGGATCCCCCCGCTCACCCTGGAGTTCGGTACAGGACCTAGTCCAAGCCGGTTGATCGGGAGTGGGTTAGCTCCCGACCGCCCGTCTAGAAGAGTCCGTAGCCAAAGCAAGTGTATCGAGACCTACAAGGAATGTTCCCCAAAATACGTAAGAGCACGTATCCCTGGGTGCCAAGAAAAAAAGGAGCACGAGGAGAGTAATTGGGAAACAGACAGGCCCCTCAACCGCCAGGACATACATTCCCTCCGACACGGGTCGCCATGCACGGCAAACACATGGGTGGGCGTTCAGCATAGAGGGGGCCAGTGAAATAGAGGGAGAAGAAAAGAGACAGGATAGTATAGAAGAATGAGAATGTACAATGGGGAGAAGAAAAGCGACTTGTGAAGGAAAGGAATACTTGAGAGCCCTTTCTGTATCCCCCCGTCAGGACGTGGACCAACCCACCTCGACGGGCAATCCATTGTTGTATGCGGAGATTTTAACATTGATTTTCTGGTCGAATCTTGCGAGAAAGAAAAGTTTCTCAATTTAATTAATTCCTTCAATTTAGACATTACAATTAATGTACCTACACGGATCACACAAAATTCGATGATGGCAATTGATCAAATTATAATTAACAAAACTATTACTCGTTATGAAGTTCAAACAAAGATGTAGGATACAGTGACCACGATGCACAAATTCTTACCATTATAAGAAATGCGAACACTGGCACAATAAATAATACACGTATGACTAGATTGTTTACTAAAAGTAAAATTAAATTATTCATTGATTATTTGATGCAGGAGTCATGGGAAGCGGTTTATATTACTGTTCATACAAACGACAAATATAATTCCTATTTTTCAACTCTTTCATTTCATTTTAACACTTACTTTCCTCTTCAAAAAAGAAAATTAAATACTTCACGGAAAAGCAATTCTTGGATAACACAAGGGATTAGGACATCTTGTAAAAACAAGCGAATTCTTTCTTTCATTTCTAAACGTCATGACGTATCTCAAGATTTCCTCATCTACTTTAAAAAATACAAAACATTGTTACGAAAAGTCATAAGGCAGGCTAAAATCATGAAAAACGATCAGGATATTTTGAACTCAAATAACAAAACGAAAGCAATGTGGAATGTAATAAAAAATACGACCAAATCAACTAGAAACCTTGTAGAGAATGTTGTTTTAAAATATAACGATATAAATGTGAACGATCCGGCAACAGTGGCTAGTCTCTTTAACCAATACTTTTCGAGAATTGCTGCCGATCTCACTAAGGGTCTTCAGCCACAAAATTCAATAATAGACAGTTCACCCAAAATTTTAGACACGATGTTCGTTTCCGAAACTTCTTCCTATGAAATTCTCAAAATAATCGGTAAACTAAAAAATAAATATTCGTCCGGTTTAGATGAATTTTCGGATGCTTTGTTAAAGACCTGTGCGTAACTCGCATATTTAATGCATCCGTATACACTGGAACGTTTCCAGATATTTTCAAAAGAGCTAAAATTAAGCCGCTCTTCAAAAAAGGCAACAAAAATGAAATTCAAAATTATCGGCCCAGTTTTTTCTAAAATATAAGAGAGACTTTACTACGTACGAATGGAAACCTATCTCAGTAAACACGACGCGCTTTCAGATTGCCAACATGGATTTAGAAAATCAAAAATTAACGAAAACAGCCATATTTTCTTTTCTTAAAGATGCCGCTTTATCATTGGATCAAAACGAGGCACCTATTGGATTATTTTTAGATATCTCAAAATCTTTTGAAGTCATTCATCATGACACTTAACTTTCAAAATTACCTTCATACGGAATACGTGGTATTGCTCTAGATTGGTTATGTTCGTACCTTAAACAACGATTTCAGAGAGTGGAAATACGTTACTGGATTGATGGAACATTACGTACGCACCTTTCCGACTCTTTCCCCATTGCACGTGGAGTACCTCAAGGATCGATTTTAGGCCCTATTCTGTTCCTACTTTACGTAAACGATATGCCCTCGACGATTCGAAACGGAAGAGCGGTTCTCTTAGCGGATGATACGAACATCCTTTGCAATAAAGAAACCGTAAATAGTCCAATATCAGATGTTCCAAATTGGTTCCGAAATAAATTAATAGTAAACGAAAAGAAAACTTTTAATGCAGTTTTCCATTCAAATAAACAATTCTGTGCTCCACTGAAAATGAACGGTGTACCATTGACTGATGTTAAGGCAACAACATTTTTAGGTCTCTCAATTCAGTCAAACCTTAAATGGAACGTCCATTTAAATGCATTGAACACAAAATTAAGTCCATTATGCTACGCGTTCAGAATTCTTGCAAATTTCATACTGCCTGAAGAATTCTTGCAAATTTCAGCCTTCATACTGTTCGTTGTGTATATTTCGCGAATGTTCATTCCCGCCTGAGATATGGCATAATATTCTGGGGAAATACATCTTATAGCTCCCAGACTTTTAGATTACAAAAACCAATTGTACGAATAATAACCAAATCCCACCCACGTGATTCTTGTAAGCCTCTCTTCATTAATCTAGGAATTTTACCATTACCTTGTCTGTTGATTCACGGTTTTTGTCAAAAAGGACTTGCTTAAGTGCGGGAAAATAATTTTCAAAAAATGCCGAAGTGTATTACTATAACACTCGACGTAGAAATCATATTCATCAGGTCACAGTATCAACAGCTCATTACAAAAAATTCACATACAATACATGTACATTATTTTACAACACTTTGCCAGATGACATTAAACGATTAAATTCAATAGAAAAGTTTAAATCCAAAGTGAAATCGTTTCTGCTGCATAACTGTTTCTATACAATTAGAGACTATACTGAGCATCACAAAAAAAGTAACATTAATTTTAACAATGATACATAATGCATTATTTACCATTTGGACTGTATAAATGAGTATAAACAACCTGTAACTATTGTACTACAGCTTTCATGTCAATGACCCTCATCTCGATCAGGTTTTTCGTCCAGTTTCCCTGATCCATTGAGCAAATGCTGAGATGGCCCCTTGTTTTGCTTCTGGACATAAATGTATCTTCATTATCTGTGCACATCTTCTAGAATTCATTGGGAAATATAGTTATTCACATTATCGTTTCCATAATGTTGCGACAAGAAGTATTATTCCTTGACGAATGACATCATGGATAAGAGCCCAAAATTTATTGCTTATTTATCCTTGAAAATAGATTTTATTACATGGGATTTGTTTGTTTTTTTTTAATTCATGTAGTATATGACTTAGTGTAGGAACCACAGAATTTTGAAAATGTGCACAGAATTAACTTCTCCCCATAGCACGTCATACACAGTTTCGACTGTTTTTGACGTAAAATAAATAAATAAACTAGGTATAATAAGGTATGATATGTTGCTACAAGATAGCACCTCTGTTATCGTCTATAGCAGATTCCTTAATCTATCTCTAGTTCATGAAAGAATGTTATCACTTCTTAATACTGTAATTCGCTACTATCGGCGAGTCTTCGGTCCCGTAGCAAACCTCTGAATTGTCAAGTTTGCTGGATCTTGCTGCATTCACGGCACATGGCCGTCATTTTAGAGCAGCAAGTTTTGCGGCCCACGACATTCTTATTGAGCTGAATTATTTATTGGTATAGCGCCTCGGCGCATTCATTCTTAGCAAGGTGAACAAGTAACTTCGATGTGGTAATGTACAGTACAATTTTTGGTATATGAGCGCAATTCATGAGTAACTTGAGAGCTATTTATATCAGAATTGCTAATTAATTATTATCAACGACTGAAAGCGGTGTTATTTCAACTTTCCATTTAATGTTATTGAGAGTTTCTTAGGTTAAGAGTCATCAGCTTTGTATGTTACTTGAAATGACTCGTCTCTTTTCTTCCAGCTTCCTAGAATGGTAATGCTGCTTGACCTCTGTCTTTCATGATAGTTCTGTCCAATTTTCTTAACACATTCGTTTTCTAAAGGACAAATTTATTACAATTCAGTAATTCTGCGTAAAAGGGTTCTCACCCTTTCTTTTGATTGTTGAATAAAAATTTTGTTATTCTCCTTGGATATGCCTTGAGTTATCATATGTATAACGTTACCTATTTTGATTTATGGGAGTCAACTTTTCCTGTATTTTTTCTTATTTTTCCTATTTCTGCGATTAGAAGTTGATGTTGGCTTCACCCCATTAGGACCCCAGACAATTTAATTATCTAATTATATCAAAATTTATTATAAAATTCATGATCGAAATGGTCTTTTTCCCTCGAAATACAACACATTATGTTATTAAACAAAAAGATGGTGCTACCAAGTAGAAGATTGCATAAGTAATGTGAAAATACATATATTAGTTAATACCTTATGAAATATGGTAAAAGATTTTTTAAATATAATATACAAACTGAAATAAAGCCCAGCAAACTAGACCAAAATATTGGAGTAAAATAAATACCGAAGTTTTGAAATTTGGTAACGATGTTCCTTGGTACCAACACTTCATCATTCCGAAAATCCATAAGTATGAGTGTGGATATGCGGTAGGCGGTGGTTTTTATTCGTTTATACTTTTTGGCATATTGCTTACGTAGTATTGAGAAAGTACTGTAATGCTGGGGATTTTTCGATAGAAAAATTCACATAGCAAGGCCATGATATCGAGAAAATGAATAAAAGTTGTAATAGTAAGTAATAAACTACTTCCTTCGTCTGCGCGTGCGTCTGTCTGGATATCCTCCAAAGCGAGAGGGTAACTAACTGGAAACATTGCTTAGCCAATGTTCCAATTTTATATGCTATATGCCCACGTTTTATTAAGCTAGGAATTCTATCACTCCCTTGCGCCTTGATTTACGAATCAGAGTTGTTGTTTTGTTTTTCGTTGTTTTTTGTTGTTGTTTTTCGTTTTTGGGGGTCAAAAATGATTTCAGGATAGGAACATGATCTCGATGTAGTAATCATATTCATCAGATGTCAGAATCAAAATCTCACTACAAAAAAATGAACTACTTTATTTTTAAATGTGCTTAAAGCGCGGCTTTAATCTCACTTTTTCCTATGATAAAATTAGTCTCTATTCCTCCCGGGATTAAAGTGGTACCTTAATCCCTCCGGAATTAAAGTAGCCACAGAGCGTGATTAAAGCAACCACACCCATCAGCGACTCCCATTATCATTACAATCTGAGAAACAAAGAAAGAAAGTTTGGATATACCGTAAGTCAAAAGAAAACATATAAGTTAAAAACTAACTTTCAACAATAAATACTGATTGCCACAAGCTTCTTTAACAAATCTGTAAAATTCAAGCTTTGTAATGGCTTAGTTTTTTTGGCTGGTAGCCTTATTCACGTCGCTTCAAAAATCCAATCAATATAGAATGTCTAAAAATACCAACATCAATTACAGCGTTAAACGTATATCTTCAATCACTTTTACCAGAGAATTACGTACGTATTTACTTAGAGATATCAACATTTTCCTTGAGACGCAACGTTGCCCTCATCTCAAACACGCCTCGATTTTTCAGAGAAGAATTTTGAAACCTCACATTCTGTTTCTTTAATGATATTAGTAATTAGTCAATATTCATCTTCAGAGTCGAAATCATATGTATCGTTTGATTGAAAAAATCCTCCATTCTTCCATGCACAACGCAAACCAGCTGAAATCACAGCCATCTAAAGGTGACCCCCAGAAGGATGCCCGCCGTCAACTGTACTGTTTCGTCCTTCGTGGCATAGGAGAGCATGCGAAAAAATAGTTTAAAAAAAAGTTTTGTATACGACACGACACATGAAAATTATGTCCCTCGCGCTGCCATGGCTTATGCCCCAACCCTCGTTTTACAAACCCTGATAATATAAATATAAACGGCGTGAGAGATATTAAAAAAAACATTTGTGTAAGTTTTGAAAAAACAAAAGGATACATCAAATTGGCATTGACGTCATGATATTCAGTCCATTCAACGCTATCCGTTCAAAAAATTAAAAGAAAAAAATTGATCACCGTTTTCGAGAAAATGGCGTTCGAGCATTTCAGAAAATGTGGAATTTTGAGCTCATTTTAACAGAAAACTTATGATTTTTCGAGAAACTTCATCAGACATCATTGAAAGCACATGAACTCATTAATGCAGTAATGAACACAAATCGACAGTAATGAAAATATTAACGATGTGAGATGTCAAAATAATTGCATTTCTGTAATTTTAAAAAGCAAAAATATACTAAAATGACTCTCAAGTCATTTAGTATATTGAGCATTATCCCTACCAAAAGTTTAAAGAAAATAGAGCTTTTTTTTGAGAAATTTTCGTTCTTGAAATTTTTTTAATTGATTGATTGGGGTTTAAAGGGCGCTTCAACTACCAAGGTCATTGGCGACCATGTCAAAGTATTTCTAAAAAAATCAATTAAAGTTTATTAAAAGGGTTGCTGGTGCAACTTTTCAGCTAATTTAAAAGCTCATACCCTAAAAGGAAACCATCCATTACGCATAAAAAAAACAAACAGGTAAACAAGACAAATTTTAAAAACAAATCTGGGGCAGAGAAAATATTTATTGCCCTTATTTGTCAGATAAAATTATATATTCCGCTTTCTCTCAAAAAACAAAAAAGCTTTGAGAGCGCGGAATCGTCATCTCCGAGCACCTCCCGTAGAGAGTTGCCCAGACCATGTCTTCGTCGGCTGCCAACAAATTTCAAACACTGTAGGAGGACGTGTTCCACGGAAAGATCCGCCCTGCATCTATCACAGGTAGGAGGAGACTCACCTCGAAGGAGGAAACTGTGAGAAAAGTGGCAGTGTCCGATACGAAGACGGGTTAAAATAACTTCCTCGCGCCTAGAAGGTCTGGACGAGGAACGCCAAGAATTGACAGAATCCTTTATTGCACTTAGTTTATAGGTGGTATTGTGCCACTCTGTTTGCCACGCTCTAAAGATGCATCGTTTTAAAGAAGTTTTAACATCAGACGATGGTACAAAAGGAATATCAACACGAGTACTCTCCGTCGCCGATTTCGCCGCCCGATCAGCCATCTCGTTTCCCACGATTCCCACATGGCCTGGGACCCAACTTAGTACTAGGTCATAGTGGTGAGACAAAAGGCGATGGATGAGGTTTTGAACTGATTGCGTCAGGTAGTCTGATGAAGAACGGGAGACAGCTTGTAGTGAGCTGAGAGAATCAGAACAGAGAACTACTCGACGCAAACTCGCTGACTCGATGTATTTTAGGGCTTCAAAAATTGCATACATTTCAGCAGTGAAGATACTGCACTGAGAATGTAGCCGATATGATTTGGTGGCTTTGATACAGTAAAAACTACATGCCACTGAGCCATTGCACGATGAACCATCTGTGTATAAGAATACATGATCTGGATAGGCTATCCTCATGTCCTGAAAATGCATCTGGTAAACAAGAGTGCTAGTCGTTTGTTTGGGAAGCTTGGATAGACCGAGATCAATATTCGGACGGAGGAGTTTCCAAGGGGGAATGGGGTGACTTGGGGGTTTCACAGGGGTGGGAAGATCAACATTAAGGTCACGCAAAAGATTTCGCAATCGAATACCTGGAGGGTGAGGCAATGATGTTCGAAGAATATAGGATGTTTCATACTTAGGATGGGTAATTATTTGGCGACATGGATGATTAGGAAGTCCTGATACTTTAGCACCGTAAGATGCTAATAAGATATCCCGCCTTCTTTTTAAGGAGGGCTCACCAGCCTCGGCTAGAAGGCACTCAATTCGGCTGGTGCGATACGCACCAGTTGACAGACGGATACCAGCGTGGTGTATACTATTGATGGGTCGCAGAGTCGAGGGAGCTGCCGAGCCATACACTTCACTACCGTAATCCAAAACTGAGCGGATGAGATCTATATAACCGCAGTAGCGTAGTGCGGTCGGCACCCCATGATGTACCATTCAGCATTCGAAGAAGATTAAGGGGAGAGACATCTGGTTTGTAATCCACGGATATGAGCACGCCACGTTAGGGACTTGTCAAATGTAAGCCCCAGGAACTTAGCAGATTCAGCGAATGGAAGCTGATTTCCTCCCAAGTACAGAACTGGGTTGCTATGCAGATGGAATATCCTACAAAAATGCAAACAGGTACATTTAGTAGCAGAGAAATTAAAGCCCGTTGACGTGCTCCATTCGTGGAGCTTGTTGAGCACCATTTGGAGTTGCCTCTGAATCACACTGATGCTGCTGGATGAACAGAAGATGGCAAAGTCGTCCACAAACAACGACGCCTTTACAGGTTCTCGCACGGTCGACGCTATACCATTGATGGCGATGGCAAACAGAGTGACACTCAGGACTGATCCTTGGGGGATACCATTTTCAAGAGGGTGACTACGAGAAAGCCTATCACCCACACGAACACGGAAGGATCTGTTTGAAAGGAAGCTTTGAAGGAATAGAGGATGTTTCCCCAAAAACCCCCAAGAGTGCAGGGTTTGCAGAATGCCATGCCTCCAGGTGGTGTCGTAGGCCTTTTCTATGTCGAATAATATGGCCACAAGATGTTGCCTAAAGACGAACGATGTACAAACAGCTGTTGCCAACGAAGCGAGGTGGTCCAAGGTTGAACGGTTTCTTCTAAACCCGCTTTGGATAGGCGTCAACAGATTTTTGTACTCCAAGGTCCAGACCAGACGCTGATTCACCATGCGTTCCAGAACTTTGCATACGCAGCTTGTGAGAGAGATAGGTCGATAACTTGATGGAAGTGATCGATCTTTGCCTTCTTTGGGAACTGGGACGATGATGGCTTCTCGCCAAAAGGTAGGGATGGTGTGCTCTTCCCAAATACGGTTAAAGAGTTGGAGAAGAAATTGCATGGCCATTTCGGGAAGATGTTGCAGCATTAAGTTGTGAATTTGGTCTGGACCTGGTGTGGTTCTTTTCGCAAGCATTAGAGCAGAACTCATTTCAAACATGGAGAAATGGGTATTATAATCCTCATGTGCTCTGCTAGAAAAATCCAAAGTGCGGTTTTCCATTCTTTCTTTGGGGAAGAATGAAGTTTGGAGCATAGTTTGCCGAACTCGACATTTTTTCATGAGTGGCAACTACCTCTGCAATGGCGTCTCGAACTGTGATAACTTGACCATTTTTTAGAAGACCTGGCACAGAGTTTGAGGAAGGATATCCTTTGATTTGACGCACCTTCCTCCATACCAGACGTGGTGGCGTTTGGCAATTCAAAGAGGAGACGTATGACCTCCATGATGCATTTTTACTTTTTAAAATGGTTCTCTTCGCCTTTGCTCTGCACCTTTTGTACTCGATTAAGTTATCCGCGGTTGGATAGTGTTTTAATCTCGCCAAAGCTTTCTTGCGAGCACTAACAGCCCTTGAGCAATCCGAGTTCCACCACGGGACGAAAGGGTGTCGCGATTTACCACTCGACTTGGGGATTGCAATGTCCGCAGCTCGTAATACAGCTTTGTTAAAATGTGCTGCCATTTCTTCCACACTGACAAACTCCTCATCCGATACACTGACGTTAGCTTGGAATGTCAGCCAGTCAGCACGTCCGACACACCATTGAGGGGGGCGCGCCAACCCACGGGCTAGCCCATCAATGTGGACGATAATCGGGTAATGGTCGCTTCCGTACAGGTTCATCTAGGATTGACCATTGCAGAACGGCTGCAAGAGAAGGGCTGCAGAGTGCTAGATCGATACACGTGCTTGAGTTTGTGGCGACGGCGAAGTGAGTTGGTTCACCGGAATTCAGAATAACCAGGTTCGCTGAGTCTATAACCGATTCTAATACACTACCTCTCGGACAAGTGCGGGAAGAGCCCCAGAGAGGACTGTGGGCATTTACATCCCCGACTATCACAAACGGAGAGGGCAGTTGTTTGATCAAACCCAAAAGTTCGTGAGCAGATACACTCAGTCCTGGAGGGATGTAGATATTGCAAACAGTGAGTGTGAGGGATGGAAGGTGCACCTGCACACACACTGCTTGGAAGTCGGTTTGAAGAGGTACCTCTGAAGACAGCAGCGAATCATGAACCAATGAAGCGACTCCGCCATGAGCGCGGAGGCCATCATCCACATCGAACCTGAAAGGGGAAAAACCACGAAGAGACAAGGGACGGCTCGGAGTAAGATGAGTCTCTCTTACTAGACTATTGTGACGGGACAACAGCTTGAGATCGTCCCGCCGCGAGGAGTAACCATGTACGTTCAATGACATAAGAGCCATGGAGAATAATTAGGTTTCTTTTTTCCTCCGGCGTTGGGAGCCGGATGATCGGGATTCCGCCACAACGGGAGTTTCATCCGAGGACGAAACCTCCTTGACATTGCCAGAGGGGCTGGGTGCTCGCTCAGTGCGAGATTCGTTAGGTGTTGTTGCCTTTTGTTTTCTATTGACCGGGTCTGAAGTAGGTGTTCGTCTATCAACTTCCATTGAAACATTAGAAAGAGGTTTGGTCTTCTGCGAAGGCTGAGCTCTTTTTTCAGTTTTCTTGTATTTTTTCGGGATAATCACTCTCCCACCCTGCAGGGGTGAGGTATCCACAGGGAGGTCCAGCGGAGACACCTGACAAGCGAAACTCACAACTTGGGGGATAGCTCGTTCCGTTTGACAGCCCGCTGCTACTCCCGCAGTCCTAACCTTCACAGCGGCGGAGAAGGAGCGAGACAGATCAACGGGATTCCTTGATAGATACCGACGTTTGGCCTCGGGAAATGATACCTTCTCAGCAGCTCGGATCTTCTGGATTGCCCTCTCTCTCAAAAAGGTTGGACATTGTAATTGGCCGGATGGTCACCTTCGCAGTTAACACAATGCGGTGCAATGGCGCAGGGTTCAGGTTCGTGTGTAGATCTCCCACACTTACCACACACGGGGGTGTCTGCCATGCACCGCTGCTGTGTGTGGCCAAACCTCTGGCACTTGAAGCACCTCAAAGGATTAGGAACGTATTGTCGGACGTGGAGGTTATAAAAACCGCATGAGATCTTCTCAGGGAGAGTAGGAAGATCAAAGGTCAAGATAAGAGTGGAAGTGGGGATTTCTCGCCCATGCTCCCTCCTCTTGATTCTATACACATCAGTCACGCCTTGGTCTTTAAAAAACGAAACTAGTTCTTCCTCACTCTCCGTTGAAAAGTCTTCGTGGTTGACCACTCCCTTACAGAGGTTTAGTGTAGGGTGTGTGGTCACATCCACCTGGAGGCCGGCAATCTGCTTAGTGTTCATAATTTTCGACACCTGGTCATCTGTACGTGCTTCAAATAGAATGGTACCATTCCTTTGTCGCACTACAGCTTGCAGCTTTCCAAAGGTTTCCTCTATGGCACGCGCCAAACGAACAGCACTGACAGATTTGAATGTTTTTCCTTCCTCGGCGCATGCCATGAGGAGGAATCTAGGCTTCTTCGGTCGGTCTTCCTCTTTTAAAAAGAAACTATTTAAATCAATAGTTCTCTCTGGACATCGCCTCTTCCTTGTGGAAGAGGGCGGGGGAGAAGGTTTAGTATCCATGAAGATGGATATTGAGTTCATCCCCGTGGTCTCCACCCACCACGGAGCCCAACAAGGGGACACTCCATCGGAGTGCCAGGGTTGCCACGGAGATATAGTGGGGGAATAGCACAGCGCTGCACCACCGTGTATCCCCCCGCTCACCCTGGAGTTCAGTACAAGACCTAGTCCAAGCCGATTGATCGGGAGTGGGTTAGCTCCTGACCGCCCGTCTAGAAGAGTCCGAGGCCAAAGCAAGCGTGTTGAAGCCTACAAGGAATGTTCCTCAAAATACGTAGACAACGTATCCCTAAGTGCAAAGCAGAACGTAGCACAAGTGGGGAAACAAACAGACTCCTCAACCGCCAGGACACACATTCCCTCCGACACGGGTCGCCATGCACGGCAAACACATGGGTGGGCGTTCAGCATACAGAGGAGGCCAGTGAAATAGAAGAGGGAGAAGAAAAGAGAAAGGATGTAATAAAGGAACGAGAATGATATATGGAGAGAAGAAAAAAATGTCTGGTGAAAGAAAAGAATACTAGAGAGCCCTCTCTGCATCCCCCCGTCAGGACGTGGACCAACCCACCTCGACGGGTTGAAATTCTTAATATTGCACATATTTCACTCAATATTCCGCGAAAACGACTAAAATTTTCAAAAGCACATGTTTAATGAAACAATTAATTACGGAGAACAAATTTCATTTCCAGGAGAAATCTCCATTTTCAATTTTGTAGTTCTAGGAAGACGCCGAATAAATTTCAAACTTTTGCAATTTTCGAAAAGTCAGAGTTAACAACGCCAACTATGCCCTCTTTATAAGTGTTCACTCTATTCTTATCCCCCCCAAAAAAACAAAAATTTGGAGTCATTTTTGAGAAAATTTTGAAAATGTCCTGAGAGCTTTATATAAAGTATCTCCAAACTTCAAAGAATGCTATCCAAAATCTCAGAGCTTTGAGTCGGGCCAGATTGACTGAGGAATATTCATTTTGGAAGAAAGCCCACGAAAGGTTTAGGCGCTAGTGTTGTTCACAGACCAACGGACGGACGTTTCGAAAAATTTCACTTTTTCGCTAATAAGGACCCACAATTCGCGAAATCTGACTCCATAACGCGTTAGAAGAAGTAATTTTTCCATATTGGAACAAGATTTATCCACTTTTGCTGCATCAGGGCTCCACAATACTAGTTTTTCTGTCGAAAAATCGCAGTTTTTGCCGCCGCATTACATATCATTCTCTATACGAAGTTGATTACTCCATATACAGTACGTATACGAGACAGTAAAAATCAGCTCTTAAAAATTGTCATGTATAATTTTTTGACAAAACGAGTTGTTTTCGGGTAATTTATGCTTGAAATTAATGCAATGTATAAAAAAAAACACATTTTCTCAACAAACGCTACAGATTCTTTTTCTTTATGGGTCAGTTGTATGATGTACAGATATCTCCAGGATTCCAGATCTCTAAGAAAAACCTTTTCCGAAAATAAACAACTCGTCCTGTTGTACGACGTATTTTTATTCCACGGATAACTACCTCGTGTTTATTGGAAAACGCGTCAGCGGCGGCGATGGTGTAACGGTTAGCGTCTCGGGCTGTTATACCCAAGTTTGCGGGTTCAAACCCGATCGAAGTGGATTTTCTTCTTCTTCTTCTTAGTCGATTGGTTGACCCTCAGATGGATCTTATTTTTCCACTCTTCTCTATTGTTTCAAATCCCAGGAGGTATCTGCCATCCAGACATTGTCTTCTCTATGTTGTCTCTCCAACCTGGTCGCGACCGGCCACTGTTCCTTCTTTCTTGCGGTTGCCAATCCAAAAGCTTTTTTGGAAGTCTATTGCTCTGTCTCTGCACGTATCCAAACCATAACAGTTGTTTCCTTCCAATTTCGTGCAGTATATCATGCTTCAGGCCCATACTTTCTTTAATTCTTTCACTTCGTATTTTCTCTCTTCTTGAGATGCCAGCGGATCTTCTAAGAAAGTCCATTTCCATGACCCTCAACTTTGTTCTAATTTGTTCTGAGAGTTGCCATATCTCAGCACAATACAAAACAACACTTTGGATGATTACTCTATATATCATTAGTTTTGTTCTTTTACTTATATTCTTGTCCCATAGGATAGAATTCAGGGAACCGGTGAGTTCTCTGCATTGTGTAATCCGTTCCAAAACCGCTATCTCATAAAGCACCTGCTTCCCAATTTTTACCCTTAAATATTTTATTTCTTCAGTTTTCTTAATTTTGTATCCTGTGCCCGTAGTTATGTAATCGTTTTTACTAATGATCAGTGCATTGTTTTATCTAAATTGAGTGTCAGGCCCCACTTTGCGTACTCATCTCTTATTCTTATCAGCATTAATTCTATATCTTGGTCGTGCGCCACTATTACCTGGTCTTCAGCGAACTGTAAAGTGTAGAGAGTGGAATATATATCCAGCGGTATTCCCATTCCCGCACAACTTCGCCGTGAATTTTTAAGGGCGAAAAAATCCTCCGCACGCCTTCCTTCGGAGGGGAAGTAAAGCCAGTTGTCCCATGTTAGATTTACTGCATGTAAAAGATCTTGAAGCCTAAACGAACCCTCTGTGCTAAATTCAAATTGCCTGTTTCGTCGCTCAAGTAATTCCTTCTTTCTCCCGTAGTAGGTGAAAGGAGCGTAACGAAATTTGCGTGGTCAGATGAAAGAGCAGGTCTCATGGCCTGAGTCTCGCCACGTAAAATAAAGCATTCCCTATTCATTCATTCTGTAAAAGAGAAGGTTCGTACTGCATTCGGTAGTGTTTTGTCCAAATATTTACTTTGCTTCTCAAGTTTTAGACATTTCTGCCTGTTTCCGCCCATTTCGAATCCACGATCGTGGGCGGGATGTAACAACTCCATGTGGGGTTGTAATGGGAGTCTTCCCTTATTGGTTTTAACTGTAACACATTGCATGCAGGGTTTAGGTATTCACTTCATAACAACACTTTGTGTATGTCACAAATGCACACGTAACTG
This sequence comes from Teleogryllus occipitalis, assembly GCA_011170035.1. NCBI lineage: Eukaryota > Metazoa > Arthropoda > Insecta > Orthoptera > Gryllidae > Teleogryllus > Teleogryllus occipitalis. Next base: position 94,898 of record BLKR01009144.1, read on the forward strand.
TGGAATTATTCAGGATCACAATACAACTCGGACTGTTCACGTTTTGTGTTACAGAGATGTACCTCGATTTATCGATTCCTACATAAAGGTTATCGCTACATCTCCCTTCTCAAAATAAAAAAAAATGATTATTGATCTTTGATTATTCTGTACATTGAAATTATGAATCAAATATAACAGGCATTATTTTTTAAAGAACTTTGTTAACATTTAAACTGCAAATTTTAATCAAACATTAAATAATATATTTTCATCATCAATTAGTTTTTAATAGAGATTAATATTCACAAGTTTAATATAACAAATGGTTTTAGTCTGCCATATCTTGATGTGTATTTGGATAAATCTAAAGAAGATTGTTTTATTGCATTGTTCACTACCAAGGTTGACTTAACTGGACTTTTTCCTTTGTTGAGATCCACTAGATTTGTGAAGGGTAATTGTGATCTTCCGCGCACGTCTGCTGTTGGATCTTGAATTGTAGTCTGTTTTCCCTATCTCTACCTCGACGTGGTTCCAACTTGAAGTTCGAAACAATTGGTGTTTGTTTGGTAGTTGAGTCTTCGATCTTCGCTGGTCTGGTGAAACTGGTGTTTCGTCGCATCGATCATGTTTCTGAATCATATAAGAACGATCAGATACTGGCAGTAATATTTTGCCAGTATATTATCCCCGCGCATTTTCTAGGGCCATCGCTACGCTAGCTGCGAGAGGAGTGGGGAGTTTGGTTATTTTGACAAAAAGAATTTTATATCAAATTCGTAGTTAGTTTTTCGATGCAAAATAGTTTCTATTACAAGGGAGTGAACATTTCTGATTATCAGATTTTGTCTACAACACTCGTTATCATTTATTAATTAAAATAATGTTGGCAAAGGAGTGGGAGTAGGTATTCCGGGGCTCAAGAAAACGTGCGCGTATAATACCATTTGTTGTCTGTGCCTCTGATAAAGATTTTCTCATTTCGATACCGTTGTAACTCTTTGGATCCGCCATCGAAATATTTCTTCTGTTATGATCGCTTTTTCTCAAGCTTCAGTGATACGTCGGTTTGTAGTGTAGGCTGAACATGGTTGTTGAAAAGAGAAATTGGTATTCTCGTATTCCTTCCCAATAATTTTGAAGATGGTGTGCAAAGTTTTTGATTTCTAAGTGTGTTTCTTGACCGTTTGCCGTTTTGCAATGTCCACGTACTTTTCAACTAAACCATTAGACCTTGCAAAATGAGGGATCGAAGTTACAAGTTTGAAGTTCCATTCCTTCACGAATTTTGCAAATTCTCTCGAATGCACTGCATTGTCAGAATGAAATTCTTGTGGAACTCCATGGGTTGCAAACCAAATATTAAATCGACTAATCATTTCTGATGCTGTTATCCTGGTCATTTCCTGTTCTTCATATTATCCGCCGTAGCTGTCTGCAAGAACAAGATAGCCGTTGCTCTTGTAGAACACATCTGACGATACTATTTCGAATGGTAATTTGGGTATTTTCTTCACGATTGTTTCTTTGTCCGGTTTGCGCTGTGTGTTGACAGGTTTTGCAGGAATCTACCAATCTGATATCTTTTGTTAGACTTTCCCAAAATTCGAACTGTCTAGATCTTCTACGTGTTGCTTGAATGCCTGGATGTCCTTTGTCAATTACTTCCAGTACTCTGGATTTGTCGCTTTTGGGGACGAACACGCGATCTCCTTTGAAAATAAGCCCATAACAATATGATAATTCGTCTCGAAACGTGTAGAAAGTTCTCAATATTGCGGTACTTGAACGTCGATAGGCCATCCTTTGTTCATCTTTGTGAATGCCTAGCAGGTTTGATCTTCGCCCACAGAGCGACTCCTCTCGGGGCATCCGCGCGGCGGGAACGGTCTCTTGCGAGATAGATAAGGGGAAATACCACGCGAGTTCCAAGTAAATATGCGAAGAGAGGTTCAATGATCATTAAATGGTATTTATATTTTGACTTCCAAAACTCGTAAAATCTGTCATCCTACTTGCCAACCTATACACAATGTTTCATTGAAGCACAAAATATACGCATGCCGTTTAACCCTTAAGTGGTCGCGTGGATTACTATTGTAATCCAGTGGGCTTTTCAGTACCTTTCATGGAAGGCCTCCGTTTTCGAATTATAGCAAAATATGGCTCAAATTATAACTGCCGCACTAGCGATAAGCGACAGAAACAGCTTGGATTACAATAGTGATCCACGTCACTGCTCGCGGTTGTTACTGACCTAAGCTGACTCCCGTGAATATCGGTGTAATCAATGCTCTGAATGTTTATACAATGAACAACGGTGGTGAAAGGTTGACCAGAAGGGGATTTCTAATGGATCTTACTTTGAAAAAATCTGTGCCGACAGCAATAAGAACACGGGGGAGACTTCCACTAGGAATCCGAGAAGGCCGTGGGATCAGCGTAGTCACCAAAGTGCTACGTGGGATGTTATCTCTGTGGACGTCCACGAAACAAGAGCACTCGACAGTTCTGCGAAAATTGTGTCCAGTGGGTGTGCCACATTCAGAAAACCTTTGAGATATTTATCTGATGTTGACATTAAAACACATTCAGAATAGAGGCTCCAGATGTTTAAACAATTTTGTCAAACTGCTTTATTTAATAATCGTAATGCAAACTATCGGGTGATCAGAATAAAACGCAACCCACAGCAGGCAGAGCGAAATGCACTGGCAACCATGTTTGAGCGGGTCGGATAGCGGCTGGTGGTTTCAAGCAGGTAAACTGTCGGGAAGTACGTTTAATCCCCTCTTCCACTAACGCCACCCTGAGGAGAGCAGGTGACCGCAAAGTTCAAAGAGAAAGGCACGCGCCTGCTCGTTTGGTGTAGAAAGAAAATTGAATTGTCAAGAACGGCGATTCCTTCCTATATTGTTTAAAAGTGAAATAAACTTGCCATGTAAAATATACATTGAGGTAAATTTAATAGTAAACTTTGCTTGCTTCAGTTTCATAACAAGATACATACGTTCCAGAACATATGCTCCAAAAATGTATGTTTTATACTTATCTGTTTTAAATAAATATTAATAAATTATAAATTCTGATTTGCAGAACAAATGTTTGTTGTTTTATTATTGAATAAGGTTAATTTAAAAATAATTAACAAATTAAAATATAATAAAAAGTAATTCAATTTCTTCTGATACGTCTCCGCCGTTACTGTTGTGTACAACAGACCAATTAATCTGCGTCGATTAATGACACACCACACTCAATCTTTTTTTAATGCAATGGTCTCTCTACTGTTTCCTATGGTCTCTCGGTACCCCCAGAGACTACTGTTTTGCTGGTTAACATATCCATTCAGATGAAGCCAAGCCTCATCACTAAAAAAACACTTTATCAAATGCATCAAGATCTTCGCTAACAATTCGCCGTAGCCGATTACAATAATTTATGCCAGCAGCCCGATCGGAAACCTTAAGCCCTTGAGAAGTCCGCTGTTCGAATGCGCACATTTTCAATTTTTTGTGGCACAGTGTGCACTTCCATACGAGAGATTACATTGCTCATGGAGCTTCCCTAATCATTTTTTTTTTTCGGGGACGTTGCAAGAACATCCAGTACTTCTAGTTTTCGCTGTGTGAGCACTGTAATTCGGCGTCTGCGTTTCCGATCAAACACTCCTGTCTCGCGATAGCACTTCACTAACCGAAATATAGTACTCTTGTTCGGAATAGACTCACATAAAAGTTTTTCTCTGTGCTCCAGAAATGTAAAGATGTTTGTAACTTGCTGTTTTAAATATGCATTAAAAATTATTAACTCCAGATCCGCAGAACAAATTTATTATTAGTGTTGTTATTAATAATAATTAATAATTATTAATTAATATTAATAATTATTATTTCTATTGAAATAATGTTACTTTTAAAATAAAAGTAGTTTAGAAAGAGCGGGCTCAGTAGTCAGTGACTCATAATCACTGGTGAAATTATCAGTGAAAGATAGTCACTGCTTAATGATACATCACAGCCTTGCCCTTCATTCCAATTATTTAACCTTAACATAAAGGTTTTGGAATTCCCTGCAACAAAAATAATAAAGATAGTTAGGTAATCGGTAAAGGAGAAAAGGAAATTATTTATTATGAATGATGAAAAGGAAATTATGAACTATACATTGGCGTCGGAAGCAAACCTCACAAAAAATATTCAAAATGCCCTCCATTTGCTAACAAACAAGCATTAACTCACTTGAGAACATTTGCTGCAACCCGATGTACAGTTTGTTCATCAATCATGCGAATCGCTTTTTTATGTTTCTTTGGAGCTTTTCGAGATTAGCAGGTTTGTTTGCACAAACTTTACTTTTGAGGCATCACCAAAGATAAAAATCTGGTGGTGACAAATTAGGCGAACGAGGGGGCCAAAATCCTCAAGAAATTATCTCAAAAAACTCTTTCAGAAATTGCATTGTCGACTTGGCAGTATGTTATGTCACCCCATCCTGCTGAAACCAACAATTTCTCACATCCTTTTCTAGAAGGGATACAACATATCTCAGTATATTCTGATATGTATCCGCTATCACTGTAAGTTGAAAGAACATCCCGTACTTTCTCTAGTTTTCGCTGTGTGAGCACTGTAATTCGGCGACTGCGTTTCCGATCACACACAACTCCTGTCTCACAATAGCACTTCACTACCCGAAATATGGTACTCTTGTTTGGAATAGACTCATGAAAATTTTTCTCTGAAAGCTGCCCGGCACTCTTTGAAAGATTGCGTTCGAAAATACTCCTCCACCATAAAACTGCGTTGCTCTACGCTGAGGCGTATCGTAAGTAAACTGTGAAAGAAGGAATAATGAATGAAGACGCGGCCTGTTTTGTTTTGAGCAGGTATGACCAACACCACAGGAAGGGGGTGAGTGAAACGAAGGGGATGGTGGTGAATGGAGTGTCGCTGAAATGCAGTTGAAGGAGCTTTCCCAGAAGCAGTGTTGCAAAACATTCACTTTTCTCTATGTCTTGAACAGCAGGGTTGCGTTTTATACTGATATAACAAATGCACAACATATAAGCACAAGAATTTTCAAAAACAAATATCTACTCGCATGTATTTTATTAAATTTGTTTAAAGGCATAATAAGTGGATTTTTGTGTAGCACTGCATAGAATTCGTAGTATGTCAACGTTCTAATAAATGATTTAGTATCTCACCGGGGGCGGTAGTTCAGTGCATCGACTGATGTCACTGCAGCGCCTATGACCGGGAGGTCCTAGGTTCGAGTCCTGACGGCGGCAGGATTTTCGACACTAGCTTTTCAGCTAGATCGAATTCAGTCGCTGTCTGGAGGAGAATTCTAGCGGCCGGCTGCTCTGATCGGTAGTTTTCCGTGGTTTCTCCGATCAACACCAGGCGAATGCCGGAGCAGTACCCTACCAAACGGGCTACGGACCGTCCGCGATCTGCCCTTCCTCTTCCTTGTTCTATCCTCTCCCCTTATACACACACTTACACTAACATGCACTACACTACCACATACGTATTCCGGGAGATCGGTCGGGAGCTTAGAGCTTGTCCCGGCTGGGGCGGTGCCCCGCTGGTGGGAGTGTCCTGGTTAGGGAGAAACCCCACTATCCGACGGTAGGTCGGCGCCGATCTCGCCGCCCAGCGGGGGAAGATCACCGCCATCCCCCGCGAAAAAACATGCACTACACTAACAGGGCTAATGACCAAAGCAATCGACGCGCCCGGAAACACGAAAAAATCAATCAATTTAGTATCTTGTAACTATTCAGTTTTAGATACCCTTACTCGTCCATATTTGAACTAAGAGACGATGTTTTTTGTAAAATATTATAAATAAGAATTTTTTTAATGGATTACAATTGTACTCCACGCGACCACTCGCGTTCCAATTTTGAGCGAGACCACAGAAGGGTTAATAGCATTTCGTAAAGAACAGTCTCGTAAGGGAACCCTTTAAAATTGTTCCGCGTTTCATACGGGTATAGGTTACAATCGTTCGATCCGCTTCGTACGGGTCTAACACGCACACAGATGGATTGGACCCGCGGTTTTCTGAAGTGGGTGGGTATTCAGACCGCCGACCTCTAGGCCGACTCTACTCACAGCCAACTCTCAACCACATTATTATTACCACTTATTTTATTATATATTAAAAGGTAAACGTAACGAAAAAGTTGTAACGCAAAAATTTGGAAAGATAATTTGATATGGAGTATATTTCTACAAAAATTGGATCGTTTTTAGATATAAGAAAAAGAATTTGTTTCTATTTTTTTTGTTATAACTCAAAATCCAATTCTTTTTGAGGAATTCATCACTCATAATCACCACCCCAAAAAAGGGGAGAAAAGGCAAAACTTCACCGTAATTTGTTTTAGGCAAACTACCTAATAACTGGACTTCTTGAATGGGAGATTAATAGTCGTGATGTCCAAGTTATCCCTATAAATTCAAGATGTTGGTGGATTTCAGGTGCACTACAGAAACAAATTCCACATGTCATCAAAAAAGTGCAACCTCCTTTCACATCTATCTATTTCTGTGAAACTGGAAATTCTACACAAGCATCCACCAGAAGGAAATACCAGAACAAACTGTATGCAGAACCAGAATTGAAACTGCAAAGCTCCACCATGATATACAAGTACCAGATACGAAAGACCTCTGCAAGCACAAAAATGCTTACTCCCCTAGACATGTCAGCATGTGTGGTATAGTTTGAAGTGTTTGATATTAAACATTTTAAATAACATTTACAATACTTTAATTTAATACATTATAAAATAATAATGTACTGTAATGCTAACTTCCATAATAATATTAAATCTGAATTATCAACTTGAAACAAATTTAAGTGATTTTCAATTCAATAATATTGCATATCAGATGACCTCACAATTATAAATAGTCACAAATGCACAACCTTTCTTTGAATGTATCTCCTATTATTTTCATACGTCTATATTAGATTTTCTTGAAGGCTGAAGTCTCGACTAGTTTAAAAGGTAAGCTGATAAAAACACATTCAACTCAATACACTTCAACGTACAACTCAATACACACATTCAAAAATAAACTAAAAGCTTTCCTGTTAAACCATACATTCTATAGTACAAAACAATACATACATCATAAACATTTATCAAAATCAGTATAAACTAGTACTACTAATTTTTGCATATTCTGTTGCATGATTTGAAGCCCCCCAAGTTGATTGTTAGATATATATACGAGGGACCCAGCCCAGGCATCAATCACATGAAGACAAATTTTTCTCCTACTTTATTATTGTTTTTCAACTTTAGTTTTACCTACCATTTATAAAATTAATTTGTATTTAGTATGAAAATTGAATTGAATTTTATTTTCTGTATTGTATTTAATATTTGGAAATACTTGTATTCTACATTGTATGATTATATACATGTCCTGACTTGGGCTTATGCTGTATTTATGTGAATTAATTATTATTATTATTATTATTATTATTATTATTATTATTATTATTATTATTATTATTATTATTATTATTATTTATTTTTTCACAGCTTTCTGGCACATGTTTGAGGAGTCATACAGATATTTCTATCAAAGCATGATTTCCGTAGTACATTACTTTTAACAAAAATATATTTATTTTAAGAACTAATTAGATTTATTATTATTATTATTATTATTATTATTATTATTATTATTATTATTATTATTATTATTATTATTATTATTATTATTATATGTACAATGCGTGCCTAAGGGAGGGCAAGTTCTGTTCAAGATGGAAGAAGGCAAGGCTTGTACTAATCAACAAGGGAAAAGGACAGGAACACTCCCCTACATCCTACAGACCACTGTGCATGCTCGACACAACGGGCAAACTCCTCGAGAAGCTCCTGAAATCCCGCACCCAGTCCGCAATCGACAAACAAGGCAGGAGGCCAATCAGACACGCAGTATGGCTTCTCAAAAGGAAAATCAACCTTGGACGCCATATGGAAAATAACAGACGCAGCAGCCAAAACGGAAGAGGGCAACCACTGGTCCAGACCGCTGTGCATGATCGTCACTCTGGATGTGCGCAATGCATTCAACACTGCGCTGGGACGATATCATGGAGGCCCTGGAAAACTTTGACTTACCGACGTACCTACTGCGCATCCTGAGCAGCTACCTGACAGACAGACTTCTGACCTACGACACCGAGGACGGACAGAAAATCAAGCGACTGACGGCAGGAGCGGCGCAAGGATCCATCCTAGGACCAGACCTCTGGAATGCAAACTATGATGCCAAGAATGCAATCCTCAAGATGACAATGCCCGATGGCATCTTCCTTGTAGGATACGCGGACGACCTTACAGCAATCATCACTGCACGCACGCTAGAGGGCCTACAAATAAACTGAACCAGACGATGAGACGAATACAGACATGGATGACAGACCACAAACTAGAACTGGCCATAAACAAGACGGAGATAACCCTTTTGACAAAGCGTCGACTGGACCCCGTGGTGAGTATGGAAATACAAGGGCACTGTATCCAAGCGGCAAAAAGTGTTAAAATACCTCGGGCTGACACTGGACCACAAACTCACCAACTGGGAACACAAAAAACGCATCACAAAAGGCCACAAAAGATTGCAACAGCCCTGGAAAGACTTATGGCCAACACAAAGGGCTCAAAGCCCAATAAGCGTCGAACCCTGCTCTCCATAGCACAATCCATCATGCTATACGGCGCAGAGATCTGTGCCAACGCGCTGAAGTGCGAAAGGTACTCCAAACAACTGACATCCGTGTAGAGAAGAAGATCCCCGAGGATCACAAGTGCGTATAGAACAGTTTCGGATGCCGCTAACTTTGTGGTCGCGAGAGTAATCCCAATCGATCTACTGGCACAAGAATGAAAGGATCTATACGACAAGAAACCTCTGACAAACCCGAAGAAAGGCAAGGAAACGAACTCTCGACAGCGGCAGAGATGATGGGAGAATGAAGACAAAGGCAGGTGGACAGCCAGACTCATTCCCAAAGTTGAGCCCTGGACAACACGGCGAGACAGATTTTCATCTCACCCAATTTGTCACGGGACATGGACACTTCCGAGCCTACCTACACCGGATGGCTAAAGTGGACAGACCAGACTGCACGTACTGCGGCCACGCTAAGGACGATGCCCAGCACACATTCTTCGAATGCGAGAGATGGCACGTACTAAAGCACGAGGTACAAACAAAGCTAGGAGACATCAATCCAGACCACGTGGTGGACAAGATGTTAAACAGCCGTGAAAATTGGATCACGATCGCAGACTACGTGACACGAATCTTGAGACAGAAGAAAAACGAGAAAACAATACACAACACGACTAACCGTAGAACAAACTAGACCCATCGAACAAAACCGACGACACAAGACAAAATACGCTTGACAAACTACAAACGACAGAAGAGAAGCCTATACGCCAAGAACACGGCCCCACTCTGATGAAATGCTGAAGAAGCGATACCGGAATGGACAAGGCCAAGAAGAAACGGGGTTTGTGTTTTTTAGTAGGTGCGAGGCTCACACTACCTAGGGAAATGGCCACTCGGCTCCCTAGGTGTCTGGTAGAGATTTTTCACACCATCCCCAGGCAACAAAAAAAAAATTATTATTATTATTATTATTATTATTATTATTATTATTATTATTATTATTATTATTATTATTATTATTATTATTATTATTATTATTATTATTATTATTATTAATTATCGTCATTAATTATTATCATTATTATTATTGTTGTTATTATTTCATCCCATTTATCTCATTCTTATTTATTTGTTTTAAATTTTTGAAAGTGGTAGAAGAGCAGACTCAATAGTCTGAATATTACCATTAAAAATACATTTATTTATTTATTTATTTATGCAGCATGATGCTCTTGTTTCAGATGGCTTCAACCAAACACCAACTGAGAAGCATTTAAAAAATTGCAAGCTGGTTACATCAGATCATTTTCAAGAGTTAAAACACCCAAACTCTTTGAGATTAGTTACTTTCATTCTGAATAAGCATTTCAGTGAACCTGTAGTGAAGATCATGGTGTGGCAGCACTATACATAGCAGAGAGTTTTTTTTGTTTACAATGGCATCCACAGGTAGTTTGTCTGACACATCAGATGACTATAGACATTTAAAAAGGCTAGTTGAACCTTCAATTTTCTATGACATTTAATAAGATCTACACAAATTGCCCATACCATCTGTTACAAAGAAGGCCATTGAGATTCAGATATTAAACCAAAAGAAACTTAGAACAACTGAAAACAAACACAGATAAGAGAAATGCCACCATTTCGTATTTAGAGATTCCGAGGAGACAAATTTCGTTCCCAACAGGTCTGCTTTACAAGGAGTCATTACCCATAAAATCACCAAAGCTATGGAATGTTAAGACACTATCTTACATCTGAGTCTAAGAATTTTAGCATTTCTCAGAATTGAAAGTTGTTATGACAGTGATTTAGATGCTTAACGAAATGTCCAAAACAAAGTACAGCCTTTTTTTATTGCTTTTTAATTACATATTTTCATTATTGTCAAACAAAACATTTTAATGAATATCTTCCATGAAATCTATTTAAATATTATTTCCAAGAGTCATAATAACCCAAATCCTAGATATATCATCTTTTGTAACCCCTTTCTGTATCTCAATATATTTGCAATCACTGACAGAACCCCCAGCAACATAATTTATAAGTAAACATTCAGACTTTATACAGTTTGTTAAGATTTCATATTATATTAATGAAAGGAGAAAAAAACTCCTGAAAAATTGTCTTATTTACTTTGGGCTTTAAATATTTCAAATGTAATATTTTAATGAATCAGTCATAAACAGAACCAATGATCTCCCTTACCAACAAACAAAGTCTACATTTAAGGACTGTATTCTCACAATGTTATGGAATTACTATTTAACACTAACAGCAGCACTTCCTGCCCAGAATTCGTCACTCGCTTTTCCCTTCACAAAAACAATTTTTGTCAAACAAAACTTGCAATTAAATAATGTAATAAATGTAGTATACAAAAATAATAAGAGATTTTATCTAAATTCTATATTTACATCACACTGTATGACCAAAATTCATGAAGAGACAAAAACCTCTTCATTCAAGGAGAGTAAGTAAGAGTACAAAAGTAAACACAATTACAATTTAAACTCATTTGAAAGTTCATGTCAAATGAAAAACAAACAAAAAAGAGGGATTTTTCACACTAAAACTGAGCAAATTTACTATTGTATACAATGGAGCAAATTCTATTAAAAAACTAGTATTTTGTATTCTGAATTCTTGCAAATCAATTAAAAGCTGCATACATTTCACTTTGGTCTACATTATTTGGCATCTACATTATTACACTTTCAATATAAACTATCAACATTATCAGTAAACATAGTACACTAACTTAATCATAACATTCTCCAAAAAAAACGTTACACTCGGAAGAACTTTGTAAAAATGAAATTACTAGATATATATAATGTTTTTTCACACAAATTACCACTATTAAAATCTATTATTTATAGTTAGTAAATATTTCTTAAAATTTAGTGCCAATCTGTATCCATTATCTTCCTCTAAAGTGGCCACTTTTCTAAGAAACTACAAGTGAAACTATGAAGAATATTTTACTATACAATACTACAAGTCCACGGAACTAAAACAATTCCTAAATTTATAGAAGCAATTGGCTACCTTTCGCGGACAACGAACACATAAGTTTTGTTTCATGACACAAAAACTGGAAAAAATTTCTTACCGTTTAAACGATCCGGCTCCAATCCAGAATTCAGATCTAGACCACAAATAACAAAATAATCTGCAAATCTGTATCCGCTCTGATTTGCACGTGAATTCATAATTAAATTTGCAGACTTCACACACAACCTGCCAAACACATCACATTTTCACGAGCCATGGTACTCTAAATGCTTTACTTTTCTCCGTGACAACAATAACAAAGCATATATGAAATTCTGTCAACTGTTCTAGCAACCTCTAACACAGATTGGACCGATTTTCACGCTTCAAGTTGTCTTGAAGTCACGGATGGCCATATGGACATTGATCTCAGAGTGCGTTCTCCGGTGTTCTCTGCAAGGTATGGAGCAGTACATACAAGGGCCTTTTAATTTCTTTATGGGCAATTACTATACAGAGTATTTATTGGAAAATACGTTGCACTACCACAACAATGATTATAGGTTTATTTCCAGCATTCCTGTCAAGTTGTTCAGAAAAAAATTCTTCGAATAAGAACATCACATTTTCTAATTTACTTTTGCAAGAAATGATGATATCGAAGTAAGTAGATGTTCCTTTTGATAGAATGCAATACTGAATTGCAAATATAACCAATGATATTGAGAATTTGTGAGATAATCAATAGATTTCCTATCTTTTACTGGACAATCGATCACTTCAATCGATATCTTCTTTACTTGCTAATAACGCTAAGGTAAGTCGATTTCTCTCGATTTAGTGCGCTTGTGGCGCCTCTGTAGCTCATAAGAAGAAGTAATTGTGAATACGATGAACAATAAACATACATATGTGTGTGCATGCAACCATAATACCTGATATAATACCATTATTAGACTGCGATGCCACTTTCATCTGCAGGAGAAAACGATCTACCCAACGCCTCCTACATTAGAAAGCCCTGAACAGAAATGTGGCAATGTCTCTGAGAGCCCAACTCTGACATCAGAGACGAATTCAATCGTGAAAAAATAGATATACTGAGAAAGAATTGGCATGATCATTAATGAGAATGCCAAAAATCCTCCACAACTACAACCCGTACGGGAAGGAGTACGGACAGACCAATAAGGCAATGGAAGGATACTCTGGAAGACGGAACGAGCCAATAGGCTCAACCCATGATGATGATATACTCGGTGGTGCTGCAGACCAGCCACCAGCAACTTCGACATTTGAGTGACAAGTATTATTTGGCTGGGCTAAAAAAAATCAGTAAGGGTTGATTCCGGGTTTAAGGTGCGCCTCGATCTTCGCTGTCACGGCCTCCTTAATACTACTGTATGTATCGTTCACTTTTGATTCTTGTGTCGTGGACGATAGTCAATGATTCATCATAAACTCGGAACGTTTAAACACTAGTTTTAGAACATTTCTTTTGGAAGAAATGCAGTAAGTGGTCCGTTTTGTTCACGCGTGCAGAAGAAAATTTTATTTGTGACGCTTCGCTACGCGTGTCCAAGTTGAGGACGAGGCTCGGGCCTTCATCAACCAATGTGCACAAGCATATTATATCAAAAGGGTACATTCTCTTCAGGTATACAATTCTTCAACAAATTACCAATACATCTGAGAAACACGACAGGTTTACACAACTTCAAGAATAAACTCAAACACTTCCCCGGGGGGAAAAAATTTTATAGCGTTCAGGAATACCTCAATGACTTGATATGTAATTTCAGTTGCTGCAGTAGGACTAGGTGTAGAAATAGAAAAAACCCGGCCATAACCTGCCTCCTCCTCAAGATTTAAACAGGGAATATATTTATACTGTTAAATCATATGTAGTTGTTACCATAATTATCATGTACTGTCATTATTACTATTAGTATTGACATTATTATTATTTAATAAGTAATGTTATCTATTATTAAAAGTGGTAGCAATAAAATCACTATACCAAGTAAATGTTATTTTAAAAAATGAAACGGTACAAATCTTGAAATGTTTAATTATTTTAAATTAAATTAATGTTAAATTATTTTAAATTAAATTAATGTTAAATTTTTTAACTATTTTGCTACTAGAAATAATTACATACTATATAATATCTTAATATATCTGTAACAAGTATTGTAGTATAATCCCTAGGCCAATGACCCCATCTTGATCAGTTTTTTTGTCCAGTTTCCCTGGTCCTTTGAGCAAATCCTGAGTTGGCCCCTTGTTTTGCTTCTGGACAATAAATGTAATTTCACTAGCTGCACTCAAGAAGATGCATGCAACTGTACTGCCTCCATATACATCATATTTGACTCGTCATGCACGATTGTAATTTTATATGTGACTCAATAAATATTATTTGACCCTCACAATAACATAAAACATCCTCGAGTCTGTCCAACGCATTTTATGCGAATAATCTTTAAAAATCATTTGGGGTGTGTATGTTCTCCACATATACACGAATAAATTTATTTTAAAGGGAACACTCACTTTTAAGTGAATTTCTTTTAAAGGGTTTCTCAAAATAATATAAACAATTCCTGTGCGGTGAACGATAACATCCCTGCACACCGATTGGGAGAGATTCGGATTACATCAAGGCACAGCAATCGAGGAAGCCTAGGCTAAAGGTGCACCGTAAACCCTGGATCAGCCTCAGTAGCTATTGTTGTATTAAGTACTTCTTAAAACCTAATTAATCTGAAATAGTTTATTTTCAAATACATCATAAATGAACATTGCATACAAAATCTGATATTATTCAATTAAAGTTGGGAAATGTGAGGTGTGGAAATTAAGACACGGATAAATGCAGAACAAATTTTTTTTATTACTGATAAGTTTGCAATTTTCTTTTCTTATTCTCACCTCATTGGCAATCATTCACATACTCTGTGAAGTTGTTTAAAATTACACTGGCAAAGTTACATTTCTAATTATCTTTCTTACATCATTACCACATACCAAGTAGAAATGTAATTTAGTGATGCATTAGCATTTAAACTGCATTGTCAATTATCAGGATTTATTTATTAATTTTTTTATTTTTTTGGAGAAGTAAAATTTATAAATTTCACTTCTGGAACATTGTCACTTAAAATATGTTGAAATAGTGCATACATATGAAACAACATGCACTTTATAAGATCACTGGGGACAGATAATCCACCTCTCTGCAGGTAATCGAAATATTCTTCATGTAGTTTCTGTTTCATTTTGCAGTACATCACTACATAGTGAGCAACTGAGCTCTTTACTTACAGAATGAGCTGCATAGCCTGTTCATAAATGTGTGCCAAATCATCTCTTTCACAAGCATTGAGGTATTCAGTACTAAAGACAGAAACAAACTCACTAATCGCAGATTTATCTGTTTCACATGCATTAACACACGATTTTAAAATATCCTTTACTGACAAAATGTCCTTTGCCACCAACTTGAAAATTTTTCTCAATCTTAATTTTTTCTCAGATTCTACTACTTGGTGAAATGAAATATTATAATTACACCCAGAAAAAGTCTATATCCCCCATTTCTTCCTTCCAGGTTGTCAGTCTGAAATTAGCCATACATTCATATGGGAAATTCAATTGATATAAAGCTAACACTACTATTTTCAATAGGACACCTGTGCTTTTTTCCAAGGCAGAAAACGTGTCATCTGACAAACCAGCTCTTGTAGAGAGGGAAAGAAATTTGTATTTTTTTTACCCACTGCAGAATTTACAATATCCCATTATCGACGAATAAGGATGTCTCCTGTCTCTAAACATTCTGATTTTGTCCTCAAAGCTGAAATTGTGGAAGAATAAAAAATATTGACTAAATGAACTTTCTGCCTCTCCAATTGTTAAGGGTACAGAAATTTATCATTCAATTTATATGCCTTTCTTACAAGTGAAGCGTGCTCTTCTTTGTGAAAGAGCCTCAGAAACTCAAAGCATACACTTTTCTGTTCTGTTCACAAAATCAGAATACACAAATGACCAAGTTGTCTCTCTTTTGCAACCAACAGTTCCTAATGTTTTATAAAATATGAACTGTATCGTACATTAAAAATATAATGTCTGCAGTATAAGGATTTTTGAAGGAGTCTGACTTAGAAGGGAATATATGTTCTGATTGATCCTGTTGTTGTCAGCAATAATGGCAACTAATGTGAAATCTAATTTCTGGACAAAATAGATTACATCAGAAGTAATTCTTTTAAGTTATTCTCCAGTTATATTTTTGACTTGACATAATTTCACAACTTCCTTAAATAAATCGAATGCTGAGACCAACATAAAAAGAACAACAGTTTTAGCCAAAGAATCTTTACTTCGCTCAAATGAACTAGTAGAAGCACTGATATTTTCTGCAGCGTCAAAAAGTGACTGTGCTTTATAATTTAAACAACAATTAATATAAATGTCAGCTTCTAAAACGTGCACATAATATGCTCTTTCACTTAAATTTTGGGTGATATGCTTTAAATAATGTTTTGTTTTCGAACCTTCACTGTCAGGCTCCACACACAGAGATGATGATACATGCCTGATGTATCTTTCAGTGGGTAAGAGCATGGAAGTCCTTAGAAAGTTGAAACGTGATGTTGAGAACGAGAGAACCATACAAGAAAAAAGAATAATGGGCAAATATCTAGGTTTCTTGATAAGTAGAAGATTTACCTGGTCAGCTATAAGTTGTAAATTTTTCACATCTTGTAAGCTTTCTCTCTCTGCTATATCATAACATCTATCGAAGTTTTCTTTACATTTCTGCACGTGGCAATGCACACTTTCTTTATACACTGGTCATAAACATTTTTATGCCTGCTCAGATTTGTGATTTGGGACCCCTACTGAGTTTGCAGTCAAATGGCAGAACCCACTGCAAATCAGCAGATGGAATATCGGTCCCATTACAGGCCACATACACTGTTAAAGATGATGACACTTCTGAGCACACTACTTGCAAAGAATTATTTGCACTACGAACATGAGAATTATTAACACTAGTACTACTACTACAATTCACAGTATTTACATCCACGTTTAACATATTCAGCCATGTAAAATCTTTTCCCATTTTGAAATTCCATCCTTGAACATTATCAATTTTAGCCTTCATATTCTCTACAGTCTGCATAATCACGCATTATATCTGAGTTAAGAAACATCATTTCTCCTTTCTTGTTCTTTAACAATATCCTGCCTTCTTTCTGCGGGAGCCCTTCTAGGTGTGGGGGCTACCCTTGAGAGATACAAAGGTGCACCGCTGAATATGAAAGGAACAGCATTATCCCGTAGCCTAGGATGTGCAAGGGGAATTTGTTTAACTGTGCCATCTTCCAATTTACATGGCTGCAGACGAATAACTTCCTTGTCTCCGAAGTGTTTTTCACAAACAAACGACCCCTTGGTTGGCTCCCAGTTCACCCTACGAAGCGCAGAAGCTCATTTCTTTCTTGATTCCTTACATTTGAGAAAATGGAATGTGGTTACAGCTGCTTCCCCAGACTTCAGCGAACTGTCGTAATTTGACTTGCACTCCGGTACACAGCATCTTCGCGACATCTGAAAAATAAAATAACAAACATATTCAAGGTTTAGTGATGAAATGATCATTTTTGTCTTAATCAGACTTACCTTCACCAAACCTTCTTACTGCACCTTCCGCAACATTTTATTAATGTTTCTGCATTCACGTTAACTAACAATGTCACAATGTATACTTGGGTTTATTGGGGACTATTTCTACCATGGGTTTATCTAACGTGGCATCTAGTGTATTGGTTTACTGAAAGTGACTAGTGACTAGTGTATTGGTTTACTGAAATAAACAGTATTGTTGACAAAGACAACGCCTTCAATCATTTCAATCTGACTAGTATTATTCGGCACGACTTGTCTTTCTTGGTCCAGCCGCAAGATGCCGCATGATCGCCAGAGAGTATACTAATCGCTAATGTTTCAAGCAGTGTTGCAGATCAAGCGGCATGACCGAGAAAAACGCGAAATGCGGTGCGAGACCAGTCCACACCAAGGAAGTTATAAACATTTGCTACAAGAAAGTCTGTGCCATTCTGTCGCACTTCAAGTTTGTTATACAAACATGTTTATTAAATTTATTTATTTATTTATTTTTACGTCAAAAAAACAGTTAAAAACTGCGTATGACGTGCTATGGGGAAAAGTGAATTGTGTGCACATTTTCAAAATTCTGTGATCCCTACACTAAGTCATATACTACTTAAATTTTGAATTTTGAAAGGGAGAAAAAAAAACTCCCATGTAATAAAATCTATTTTCAAGGATAAATAAGCAATAAATTTTGGCTCATTACTTCCTGCCGCGACAACATGGAAACGATAATTTGAATAATTGTATTTCCCACTGAATTCTAGAAGACGTGCACAGAAAATGAAGTTACATTTATGTCCAGAAGCAAAACAAGGGGCCATCTCAGCATTTGCTCAATCGTTTCGTCCAGGGAAACTGGACGAAAAACCTGATCGAGATGGGGGTCATTGACCCGGAAGCTGCGTTACAATAGTTGTTACAGGTTGTTTATACTCATTTATACAGTCCAAATGGTAATTAATGCATTATGTATTATTGTTAAAATTAATGTTACTTTTCTTGTGATGCTCAGTATAGTCTCTAATTGTATAGAAACAGTTATGCAGCAGAAACGATTTCACTTGGGATTTAAACTTTTCTATTGAATTTAATCGTTTAATGTCATCTGGCAAAGTGTTGTAAAATAATGTACATGTATTGTATGTGAATTTTTTGTAATGAGCTGTTGATACTGTGACCTGATGAATATGATTTCTACGTCGAGTGTTATAGTAATAGACTTCGGCATTTTCTGAAAATATATTCCCGCCCTTAAGCAAGTCATTTTTTACAAAAAACACTGATTCGTAAATAAAAAGACACGGTAATGGTAGAATTCCTAGATTAATGAAGAGAGGCTTACATGAATCACGTGGGTGGGATTTGGTTATTATTCGTACAATTCGTTTTTGTAATCTAAAAGTCTGGGAGCTATAAAATGTATTTCCCCAGAATATTATGCCATATCTCAGGCGGGAATGAACATTCGCGAAGTATACACAACGAGCAGTATGAAGGCTGACTGAATTTGCAAGAATTCTGAACGCGTAGCATAATGAACTTAATTTTGTGTTCAATTCATTTAAATGGACGTTCCATAAGGTTTGACTGAATTGAGAGACCTAAAAATTTTGTTGCCTTAACATCAGTCAAATTACCGTAAGTAGGTTGTATTATTACTATTCTTCTTCTTCTTCTTCTTCTTCTTCTTCTTCTTCTTCTTATTATTATTATTATTATTATTATTATTATTATTATTATTATATAATTATATTATATAATTATTAATTATATAATAATAATAATAATAATAATAATAATAATAATAATAATAATAATAATAATAATGCTTAAGAAATTATTGAAATTTTATTGTCTTCATTGTAAATTAAAGAATAGATACTAATGGAACTAAAACAGCACGTACTTTCTCGCCCTTAGTAACGGTTACGTAATACCGTTTTTACCGCAAGTTATGTCTGCATTAAAACATCTCAGTATTCATATTTTGTAAAACTCGCTACAAATCGTAGAGCATTAGGTATGAAAACTAAATATTTTCAAGTAAATATCAACACAAATTCAACAAGTAAAACTGAGTTTTATACGGCTAAATCATGTCCCAATAATGAGACGGAATTCACAGAAGTAAATAAAACATAATTATCTTATCTTGTCGCCATTCAACAATGAAGTTCTCAAATATCCATCGCTGCACTATTGCCCAAGGCGTTCGGTGGCAATATAAAATTAATGTTAAATAAAAGTTCATACAAATTTATAGTACTCAAATATTTCATTTTCTCTTTCAGGTTACTTTTTAATCGATTTTTACGAGGGAAAACCTAATTAGGCTAATTTTAATTAAGGTTTGTGGATTGCGTGAAAGAAAATACTCAGTACATTGAGAAGACAAATACATTCCTCGCAATACTTTGGCTCCGCGAAAAATTCAATATGGATTTATTTGAAGATCTGTTTTTAATGAACGCATTTTATTAAGAAGCAAATTATCTTCACAACTGTAGTTGTAGGTAGACACCGAAATTATTTTTTTTTTGCAATCCTCGAAAAATTAGGGAATTCAACGAACATGAGACTATTCTATTATGCGTCCCGTATGCTATCCGAAGTCAAAATTTAACCAAAAAATGTGATGTAGATTTTAAGAAAAAAATGGTTTAAAGGAAATAAAAATTGCCTATGTGCGACACAAAATTACGCACAAATTACTCATAATTTCGAAAAATTGAACATGACATTACTTGATCTGTTTTTAGTGAACACATTTCATTACGCAAAAAATCTTCATAATTGTAGAAGTAGGAAGACGGCGAAAAAATTGATTTTTTTTTCATTAAAAAAAAGAATATTCAACGAACATGAGGCCTGCACCATTCTCTTAAGCGTTATATTCACTCTTCAAGGTCAAAATTTAATTACAAAATTTGGTGACTTTTTGAGAAAAAATTGTATAATCAAAATTAAAAATTACCTGGATTTCACGCGAGAAGTTCTCAAATTTCCGAAAAATTGTACATTACCTTATTCCGAAATCTCTCTTTAAGGAACAGATTTCATTAAGGGAAAATTCTCGATCTTTAATATTTTAGTTGAATGAAGGCACCGAAAAAATTGTGAATTTTTGCAATTTTAGAAAAATAAGTTTTCAACGAAAATGTGACCTGCACCATTCTCTTAAACGTCCTTCACACTATCCAGCAACAACATTTAATCAAAAACTTTGGAGCAATTTTTTTGAAAATTTTGAAAATGTCCCAAGGGATTTATGTTAAGTACCCCCAAATTTAAAACATCAGTTTTGAAATTAAAGGGGTCGCGATATCAGGCAGAACGATTGAGGAATATCAATTTTGAAGTAAATCGACTGATCGGTTTAGCCGTTAACGTTGTTCATTGACAGACGAATGGACGGGTTGACGGACAGGTGTTTTGCCGTCAATCGCTTTTTCGGTATCAAATGAAATTAACAATCAATATCTTTAACTTGTATTTCATATAATTTTAGTTATTGAAATAACATGATTTTTTTATTTAATATATTTACATATATACTTAATTCATTGTACATTAATACATTTTTTCTTTGTTGAAATACAAGTATGTAATAATAAATCATGTTATTTCAATTATTAGAATTATTGAAAATACTTTTCACTGGTATTGATTGTTTATTCCACTGATTATCTTCAAACATAAGATACTTAAAATAACTCAAAAATGGTTATCATCACCTTTACAATAATAGTATAAGTAAATGAACTCCAGTACTTCACAATCAGTTCACATTTCACAATTATGTCCTATGATTGTGAAAGAAGACCAACCATTTGATTATTCTGAGATATATTTTCAAACATCAATGTTTGTCAGACATCCTTGGGAGAGATTCAAAAGAATCTTCTTCAAGAATTACAGTTGCCTCCCTCAACATTTTTTTCATAATGATCTTCTGAAAATTTAATAGTTTTAAAAATATATTTTTAATTCTTACTGTTATGTGGTAAATTGTACTTTACAAAGCTTGTAATTGCCTATAATTAGAAACAAAATCCATTATTAATAATAATTAAAAATACTACACAAAAACAACAAACATTTACCATACCAATATGGTTCAGTATGAGGATCACAGTTGTCACATACGTTTGATGAACGGGCATGGTGTTCCTATGGCAGTATCTGGGTCTTTGCCCCAAATACCAACTGAAAGTTCAACGAAATTAAACAAGAATCAAAAATAATAAGATAAATTCTTCGATTCATTAATCTTCAAAATTACTAATTTAATTATAAGAAATTATATCTCCAGATCTGGTGTGTAAATCATAACCTCTACAAGTTACCTTTTTTAATACTAATGAAAATACCTATCAACTGCATGTTTACTATCGTACATATTCCTAAAAATATTACATGCTAATCTGGATTAGCTTCCATTTTCAGTTTTTGCACGCATATTCTGCAAATTTTGCACTAATTTAGTGCAAAATGTTTATTTATTTTCTTTGACCACAATTTAACTCCCGGATTTTTTTCTGAATTGATGTATAAATAATGAATAATACTACATTGGTTGCTTAGACTTCATAATAGTGATTGTGTATGATTTCACACTGCTGTGAGTATATTTATAATTAACTGACAGTGTAAGGCGAATTATTAGAATATGTACTTACTATGCATAACAACGTTTTCGTTGTTGAAATGTTTGACGAAAATATAATCATTGTCATTTAATTTTCTTCTTTTCTGGGGATATCTTAAACCTTTATTATCTACTCGCTTTGATGCAGAAAACAAAGCTATTTGATGAGACATCTATCACAACTACTATCACATGTTTTAACGAAGCATTTTCTACCCACTTTGAAAACTTCTAAATTTACTTCACACTTTGGAATAAAGTTTTTACTGCGAATATATTAACCAGAACAGCTGTCAAGAGAAGCCATCTTGTCCAACAAATGCCCAGACCAATCGCAGAGCTATATGCGAGAACTAGCCTCACACAAGCTCCAGATTTAGACTGGGAGTGAACACACCTATATTTCTTACATCGTGGCTACTACGCATCGTATCCGACTTCAGTCAATATGCTTCAGGCACCAGTTTGCGTCATAATTTAGCGGGAATTTTACATTCAGCCAGATACCAAAATTGTCACTTTAGTACAAGTCGTTGAAACAGTATATGAAGCATTTCTTTTCAACATTTCATTTTTTACACCTTAATCTTGTTATTTTTGGTTGGTCACTGTTGAAAATTTTCACTTTCAAAATGTTTCTCAACACCACTCGCTCTCCATGCAACATGGCGGCCAGTGTCTGGTCTGGCTTTTCAAACGAAGTGCCCATGCTGTGGCCACGTGGTTCATGGCACAAACTGGTGCTGTGCAGAACGAGCAAAAATCGGGGCGCCGGAGTAGCCCACCCATATCTTTCCACCATGATTACAATACATTGCCAAATGCCATTAACACATTCCTAGAATGGCTAGTCCAACCCTGGGAAGCGTCCTAAACCCTACCACTGCCCTAATTCTGGCCGCTGGGTAATGACGCAGGAGCACATGTGGTGTGAGAGGTGCGTATGTGGGAATGCTATCTGGCAGTCCTCTTCCTGACTCCTGACACAACTTACGGATTACAGACTGCTAATAAAATATAAAATATAGTTTAATGGGGATTATTCCATAAAACGCGTTCTACGCCAAGTTGTTGGATTAGAGGAACGTTGACACAGAAATGTTAAAGAGACGTCAATGTCACAGAAAAGTGACAGAATGTTAAAAAAAAGAGAAAAGAAAGATATTTTAAGCGAATGCTGAGATGGCCCCTTGTTTTAATTCTGGACATAAATGTAACTTCAGTGTCTGTTCACGTCTTGTAGAGTTCAGTGGGAGATATAGTTTTCAAATTATCGTTCTCTATGTTGTCGCGACAGGAAGTTGATTCCTTCACGAAGGGCACAATGTGGTATAAGAGCCCAAACCTAATTTTATTTTCTCTTACAAATAGTTTTTACTACATCGTAGCGCATACTTTTTTTTTTATCAATTATTGCCAAAAACTCTCATTTCCATCTGTATTCAGTATTCAACTTTTATGTGGCTCAGTGTACGGATCCCAGATTTTAGAACATGTGCATAGAATACACTTCTTCCTATAGATTGTCACACACGGTTTTATAACACTAACATAAAATAAAATATAAAGAATCGATCGACAAAGGTGGTGGGCATCACTGGTTATTTACTGCACTATTTTTAGAGCTTCTATGTACTGATACTGCTATAACGATAATCGTTTGCAACTGCTTAAAAAATATTTCCGTAAAACGAGTCAAAAAGAACAGATTTCCGTAAAACGGGACAATATTTATTAGTACTACGTTTGTACACGAGAGCATGAAGTTGAGAAGCCCCGTGAGGTCACAAAAGTTAAGCAGCTCGAATCACCGAAGGTCACTGGATACCAACGGCGCTGAGCCCCTGCCTAATAGGAATACAACATGGTAGAAAAATGGTCTTTGCACCATGAGATAACAAGACGTACGTTTGAAGTATACTGACAATGTTCACGAAGAATTATTTTTCGTTCAACGCCAAAAAGGCTTGGAAAGTTGTTACGCAAGTAACATTTTTTAATGTATATAAAAAGCTACAAATGTAAAAACATATTCATATTAGTCTCTAATCAAACTATCACGTAAAATATATATAAATACTAATCAACATAAGAAATGGCATAAAAAAACTTGAAAAATTATCAAAAATCAAAACCTCAATTTAAGAGTTACAATTGATTAGTAATCAAAACCAGACAAATTAGAAGAACCGAATCATATTGTTTGTTCTTAGCTTCATTGCAAGGAATATGCATGACCCAATCTCTGGCCACAAATACACAGTAGCACTAACAGCAAAAATGAATGCTTTTGTTACCAGGAAAATATAGAAAATAAAAATGAAAAGTTACCCATATTAATTTAACAGGCTTTCAAATATTTATATTTAAATGCTTTTAAATATAAATTCTTAATTTACTAGTGTTATTTTTTAATTCGTTGTGTCACTTTTTTATTCGTCGTTCGTTGTACTCGTTTCAGAATTTTTATAAATTGAGAAGTGAACCTTTTCATTTTCTCGCCTTACTTCGTAAGAAGAGGAAGTACAAGTATTGTAATCGCACGTCGGAAATCCGCGATTTTTCGGTGAAAAACTTCATTTCTGGGCTCTGGTAAAGAAAAGTGGATAAATCTTGTTTCTGGAAGTAATAAATTCCTTGCTCAAACACGTTGTTTGTTTTTTTGTTTATTTAAGGTCGCATCAACATCTAAGGTCATTAGCGACCACTATTGCTGTTAACGGTATGGTAACTATGTGGGTGAAACGATATGGTGATTGATGATAAGGAGTGAAAGGACGAACACAAATACAACCATGCCCGAGGCGGGACTCGAACCCGCGACCCTTCGGTCCGAGATCACTACGACACTACTGCCTTAGCGATCTCGGCCACCGGGCCGGCTCTCAAACACGTTGTGTAGTCAGAAACCATGTTTTGTGGGTCTTTTATACCAAAAAATTGATTGACGGCGAAACAAGTAAATGGTCAACGTTAGCACCTAAACCGTTCAGCCAATTTTCTCCAAAAATGTAGTTTCCCGTTCTATCTGAACGAACTCGAGACCGTGGGAGTTTAAAACGGATATTTTGATTTTTAGAGGTACTTTACATGAAGCCTCAACATTTTCTGTTTTCTCAAAATGGCTCCAAATTTTGTGATTAAACTTTGGCTTTAAATAGCGTAAAGAACTCTTAAAAAATGGCGCAAGTCTCATTTTCGTTGAAATCTCCGATTTTTCGAAAAGTGTATAAGTTCAAAAAAATTTCTGCGTCTTCCTACAACTTCAATATTGAAGAAAGATATTTTTTATTTAATTAAATATGTTCTTAAAATACAGATCTTGAAATAAGGTCATGTACAATTTTTCGAAAATGTAAGTAGTTTTCGCTTAATTTTGCGTGAAATATAGGTAATTTTTAAACAATTATTTTCTCAAAAACGACTCAAATTATTTTCTTTAAATTTTCTCGTTGATTCAAAGGAGGTAAAAAAGAACTGGCACTGATCCCATTTTCGGCGAACTCAGATGACCTTATTTCTTATAAAGTATGAATATAAAAGGGCGTTTTTGTTGTTGTTGCACTTTTACTTCGTTTCTTTCGAGGTTGCAAACCGCATATTTGAATTAAGCATCCTAAAAAACATATAGAACTGATGAGAAAAAAATCCAGAATTTTTCTCTGCTCCATATACCATGTGACTGGACTAAATTACGAGCTGACCCTTACTACTAGTAATGCTCTAAGAATTGCGCACCCAAGATCATACTACGTAACAGGTTCCCGCCAAAATTGTGACGACAAATTCGTCGCTTCTAGCGCCCCAAGTGGTGTCGGCAATCATGCGAATGTTTCGTTTCAGAGTGTATGTGTGTGTGTGTGTGTTGTCCGTTTAGTTCCTTCTACGTTATCTTAGTAGCCACGCGGCGTAGGCGTGCGGCAGCGATCCCGGGGAGACTGCGATAGGGAGACTGACACCGACGGGCGCAGGGTAAGGAGGAGGGAGTATAGGGAGAAGCTGGGAGAAGTCAGCTGGTTGTGTCAGATCGTGTGGCGAATTTGTTGACGTATTCTACTGGTACAGTTACGACGTTATTGTAAGTTGTCCGTAAGAGAGTACTATGAATGTTTGTTGTTTGTACACAATTATGAATTTCGTGTTTGTGGGTGTGTTTCAGAAAAATAAGAGTGAGAATTGAAAAATTATTTGAACATGGCTGATGGAAGAGAACCTCCCCCTCTTTTTGAAGTAGACATCGATAAACAGGAAGATTCCGAAGATCTGTTTAGCTCAGCTATAGAGGTAAGGATCTCGCTGTCATTAGAATTAAATTTTTGAGTTAATTATTTATTGTAGGGATTTTTGAAGGGGTGAATTGGATAACCTTCACTTGGCATATAAAAATCATTATATCTTTTGTCATGCGAGTTTAGGTGGGGTTGCAGATTGTTTGAATTTGTAAATATTGATTCCTATGTAGTTATAGTAATTTTCTAATATGATGAACATGACATTGCTGAATTGAATACTATTAAAAACTACATTCAATTGACAGGTGCACTAGGGCAGGATAATTTCTGATGTATTTTCAGATGTTAGTTAGACTTCCTGTCCCAAATGTTTTTTTGTATGTTTTGTTTACTTTGGTTTATTGTGGTAATTAATTTTATGATGTTCTGAGCACAGAAATGTGGACTGTGGACCCAGGAATGTTTCGGGTCTTTTTTATTGAATTCTTAACTGAAAATGAAGTCAAATCAGTTAAATTTGAAGACTCGGTTTTATCTGAAAAAATAATGTGTTCCATATCTGAACCCTTTGGAATCTACAAAACGAATAATTTATGTAGCAGTTTGAAACAATCATATTATTTATTACCATCTTGATTTATTTGATTGGATAAATATTTGTATTTTCTAATCAACTCTGCGAGTAAGGTTTGTTATGTGTATTATTTTGTTACAGGATCAAGTTGGGCTGGACGGGAATGAATTGCCCAGTGCATTTGACAACATTTCAACATCGCCTAAGTTGTATTTACAAGTGCGTATCAGTAAATTTGTCAATATTGTGAATATTTTCTTTGTTTTATTGCTATTGTAACATGGTCTACAGAAAATTGCATAATATATACTTAGTCTATTAGCTCCTTGCATATCCTTATGAAGGTTATCATTGTATTTTAAATAATCACTTGGTACTAGTGATTTTGGCTTAATATAGTGAGGTTTGAATATAATGTTCATTTTTCAAGGCTATGAACATTTTCATTGCAGCCAGAAACTTAAGTGGTGTTACAATGGCACAAATTTTCTCACATTATTTCTATTTTGAAAATTCAGAATGTTAAACTATTATTAGACTTGCACCATTTTTAAGCATCCTTTACTCTAACCTAGGGGGAAAAATTAAAGAAAAATTTGAGAAAACAAATTATAAATTTCAATAACTTCAGGAAATTATGCGAAAAAAACTCATATTTACAAAAAATAGTAGATGATCACATTCAAATATGATTTTTTTAAATATTTTATTTAAGAAAAATCTCTATTATTAATATTCTAATTTTGCAATGTTAATTGTTTGCAATTTTTGAAAGCAGAATTCGCCCAAAATGGAAGCAGTGCCTGTTTCTTTTGTGTCATTTGCTACATTTGAGGAAAAAAATTGGAGCCCTTTTTGAGAAAACAATTGTTTAAAAATTGCCTATATATTGCACAAAATTACGCAAATTCTACTCACATTATTGAAAAATTCTACTCGACTTCATTTTAAAGGATCTTTAAGCAACGGATTTCATTAAGAAAAAAATTTCCATTCTCAATGTTGTTGGAAGGCGCCGAAAAAAATGTGAACTTTTGCAACATTCAAAAAAAATCGAGGATTTAAATTAAAATGAGAGCTGCACCATTCTTTTAAGCATTTCTTATGTTGTAAGAGCACAAAGTTTAATGAAAAATTTGGAACAATTTTTTATTAAATTTTGTAGATGTTGAGTCTTCATTTATAATGCTCCTCCAAAAGTTGAAATATCCATTTCAAACTCGCAAGGCCTAGAGTTCCTTTAAATTGATCTGGAAATCCCAAATGTGAAGGAAATAATCTGAATGGTTTAGGCGGTGGCATTGACCACGTTATGAAGATTTACCATCAGTTGATTTTTTGGTACCGGGGACCTACAAAATATGGATTCTGACTACACAATAGAGAAATTCTTTTACTACAATTAGGAACAAGATTTATCTACTTTTGTTACCATGGCCTGCCACTGCAGCCGTAATCTGATTGTAAAGAGCCTTGTTGGTGATATCAGCCTTGTCTGCCTCCTGATATTCACTCATCTACAAAGACTGATTGTGCCGTGTCATTGTTCTGTAAATTTGAGGCTCATCCATTGCACTCGGGCAATTTTTCCCCCAAGATTTTTGTGTAGTGGTATCTTTCACTTTTGCCCATGCTTGAGTGGTGACATAAATTGCAACTTTTATAATGAGACTTTCATTGCTTCAGTTCAGTTAAAGCCACCTTCTGTTTGTTCTGATTAGAAACTGACATACTTTTGTCTCTATCTCTTCTTTAACCATTCAATAACACCCTGAACCAGTGTTGAAGCAAGGTCACATGAGGGAGTACAAATAGCTGTAAAGTTTCCCGTTTTGAGTTAATTTGCAGCAGGGTAACTGTGAATATTATCAAGAAGCAACACTGCATGGATCAGCAAACTTTTTAACTGATGTCACTGCAGTGCCCCTGACTAGGAGGTCCTAGGTTCGAGTTCCTACGGTGGCAGGATTTTTGACACTAGCTAGAGAGCTTAGACAAATTCAGAAGGAGAATTTTAGTGGCCAGCTGCTCATATCGGTAGTTTTCTGTGGTTTCTTCGATCAATACCAGACAAATGCCGAAACGGTACCCTAACAAATGGGCCACAGATCGTGCACGATCTTTCCTTTCTCTTCCTTATCCCATCCTCACCCTTGCTTACACACTTGAACTTTCATGCTCTACACTAACACACATACCAGGTGACCGGTCAGGAGCTTAGAGTTTGTCTCGGCTAGGGCCGTGTTCTGCTGGTGGGAGATACCTGGTTGAGGAAACCCCATTAACCGAAAGTAGGTCATCGCCAGATCTCACCATCAAGCAGAGAAGTTCATCGCCAGCTCCTGCAGTAGAACATGCATTCCACTTATGGGACTAATAACCTTAGCAGTTGACGCACCAGGAATCACTAATCAATCAATCAGTCAAAAACAAAATACTGTCCGTCCCAGCTGATGTTTCATGTTGTTGATAGACCAGCAACAATTCCATGTTCATATATTTAAATGCCCTGGGCTTTTTGGATTTTTAATCGACTAACAATGGCATTTCGTGAGTACCACTTGTGTTGCTATATGTTGCAATAGTCAGTCCATCCTTGGCTAATTTTGTCCTGGTCATATTTTTCATTTTTTGCAGTAGGGATTTTATTTGGGATCATCTTGTAATGTAATCCAACTCATCAATATTATAGACTAGGATGCATTATGTTGTCCTTGATAAGAACTTCAAATTTTTTAACGAAGTCTTTGGCCATGTCATCATTGGCTGAGAGCTTCTCTCCAAAATTGACTACTTCATTAATACAATGGCGATGTTTCTATTGGTGATGCCATTTTTCATTTGCATTGAAATTTTTCCCCTTCTTTTTCTGCATTTTCAGTGTAAAATTGCTGCTTTCTCTTTAATTGTAGGACCTGACAGAGAAGTCCCTTTGTGTCTTCATGGCAAGAGTGTGCCACCAAAAACATTAAGTTTCGTCCTTTTTAAGCATCTTTCCATTTTTAAATTGTCTTTCCCTTCCAGTCATAACATATGATTCAATTTTCTTTCTATTTTTTCTCTAGTCCTTAAGTGTTGTGACATTTATTTTTTGTACAGAAAATAATTTTTGAACTGACTAGCCATTATCCAACTGCTCTAGAACTTCCAATTTCTTCTGTAGCATGCATAGAATAAATTTGTGTTAGTGGGTGGCCATATTCACTGAACTCACTGTAACAAGCAGTGTTTAAATAGTTACACTTGAAAATTCACAGCTTGGGACACTGAAGTTCTAAAACAATGTGCAAGGATTGGCATCAAATAAGAGTCGAGAATTCAATGAGGAAAACGGAACCAAGGGGTTATACTGTACAGTAAGGAATATAGGGGTACTACTGTACAGTAGGTGACCAAATTATTATACCTCAAGGGTATTTTTAGATAATTTTAAAATTTGTGGATAATTGGTCTGTCGGATCTTAGGTGAAAGAGCTTAGTGGTTGATTTTACTTATTTTAGTGCATTTGGAGCAGTAATAAAAAAAATGATTGTTTAAAACCTTAATAAATTATTTAGAATGTTGGAAATGATTTCTAATATTTTGTAAATCCTCCCTTGGTTTTCTTGACAGCTTTGATGCACTGTGGTATGCATGATTTGCATCCCTTTCTGATAATGTGGAAGAGCTTTGCAAACCCTGTTTTTTGACTAGTTACTTCTTAGTTTTAATAACGTCTCTTGTGATACTCTTTTTTTTATGTCTCCCATATTCTCTAACGCATTCACAGAGCTAGAGTTTCGAGAG
Organism: Teleogryllus occipitalis; assembly: GCA_011170035.1. Lineage (NCBI taxonomy): Eukaryota > Metazoa > Arthropoda > Insecta > Orthoptera > Gryllidae > Teleogryllus > Teleogryllus occipitalis. The sequence continues at coordinate 125,532 of BLKR01009144.1, forward strand.
CAAACCAGAGTATTTTGTGTTATTGTTCTTTAAAAAATGTTACTTTTAATGCTTAGTGATACTATGCAGAGTCATACATGAAAACAAAATTATTCGGGAACCATTCTTTCACCCGAGAAAGGAGATTTTTATGTAGCACCTTGATGTATTTGTCCTGTCACATAGTTTCTTGCACAAAAAAGCCTTTATATTCCTGGCAGGTAATAACTGACCAAATCATATCATAAAGATGATGTTTTACGCATTCCATCTACATGTTCAATGGACTTTGTCTTGTCTTGAAAAATCTGGATTGATGACTGAGAGATGCAAACTTACAAAATAATACTATTAGATATTTTTATAAAAACAAATCATTTACAGTATATGTTTTATAAACACATTACAAACCTTGCTGCAAGTCTTTGTCCATCCAATTCTGTTTTTTGTTATTTAACATGTTTCATCATTTTAGAAGTGAATTTTAATTTTCTTCCTGATCATCGAAATGAGATACTTTTCTATGAATCTTTTCTGTTTGCTATGGTAAATACACTCTGTTTTTTTAATGTTGTTTCCAATGTTTTGTGGTTTTGACATATTTCTTGTTCAGTTCTCATTTGAGTAATTTCTTTCCAACACATTTTTGTGCTCTTTTGCTTTCTAAGGCAACAACCACCTGCATGTTTTCATTAAAAATTCAATGTAGGTTGCAAAGTTCTTTCCAGAAGGGATTTCTTGTTGGGTGTACTTGGTGTTGAATCAGTATGATTATTTGTTCTGTTTTCATGGTGTGAGGTCCTAATCTTTTCTTGTGGCTACTGAAACCACTTTTTGAAAAGGTTAGGTTAGGTTAGGTTAGGTTTTTGCAGTTTCAAGATCTAATAACAACATTAAATTGTTCAGTAAATGCTACAGATCCACTCTGTAGGTTGACTTCATGATATACTCTTGGTTATGTGAATAACTATTCCGAATGAAAGAAAATTTACAATTGACTTCATTCAGCACCTCCACTGCTTCTAAACATGTTATACAAAGATATTCACGGAAAAGTTTAAATGGCATGGTGGACAATGTTGCTAATGTCAATAAGTTACAAAATACTTAAATTAAAAATAATCAACAGTTGTAAAAACACTGCACATTGCAATTAAACAGTAAAATTGGAAAATAATGAACATTTCATCATGACTATAATAATATAGCTTCTCACTGTTCATCCATTTTTACATCTTTTTATTTTTAATTGTTTCTTTTAATATTTTCAACATAGCTCTGGGATCACCTTTACTACAGTCACTAATACTTTCATTAAATCTCTTTTTCTTTTCTCTTTGTATTAAAAGTATTTCATTCCTTTTTTGAAATTAGACCCAATTTTATGCAAGAGAATCAGACTTTCTTTCTAGACAATCTTTTAATTGTAAGAATTCTAAAGAATATCTTTTAACCTTTTTTTGGGCAACCTGTGATGCAACTGTACAAGCAGAATTAAGTGAACCCAGGAGTACGAATGACAAAATCATGATTGTAGAAATGCTTTCTGGACATGGGTAATGAAACAGAACATGCTAATTTAATTGATTAATAAAAACAATTCTAAATATTTTACATTTGATTTCTTGAACCTATGTACTTTTATTGCAGATATTGCATAGTCTGTTACACTTGGCGGGGGGTTCTGGGAACCATGCTGTCTGTCAACTTTTCATTAATTTCTCATGCACACTCCTTTCATGCAACCTAGCTTTGTTAGTATCTTGAGATGACCATTACGGTTTGTGGTACACCTGCAAATCACATTCCAGCCAGTGTGAGGGGAAGAGCGTGCACATAGAACAATATTGCTGCACTGATATCGTCATCAACACTTTTGTAAATAATATACCAAAATGAATAAATGGAGAATTAACGATTGAATGCATATATGAGTTATAATTTATATAACTTGGTATTCATCAACTTATTTTCACATATATTTAATTGTATTGTAAGAAAGAAATACACTTTCTGATGTTTATAAATTTCTGCGGCAATTCAGTCGATATTGATTTGGAGTTTTGCTGGAGTCTCTGAATTTTGTGGATCATCACTGCAGTCACCTGTAAAGGGTATCACAAATTGCCAATGAATGATGTAATTTTGATAGCTTATTGTTTAGTATTAAGGTGAGCTTCATTTTTGATGTGGGTCTTAGATGTGTGAAAACATGCTGTCATTGTAGCTGTGAGTTGAAAATGAATTTGCTAAAGTTAGTTGAAATTGTAGAATATGCTGCAGTACTATTATTAGAACATTCATGTAACTATTACAAATATCATAAAATGATCCATGCTATTTTGTAGCAACACTAGTTTTCACCCGTGCCTTATGCCTCTCAACAAGTTTATTCCCAATTGTAATTGTATTTTAAACCTCAGGTCAAAAAAGTTTAGTTTTATTATAACATTCTCTACAAGAAGATGTAGAGGCAGTACCAGAAGTAATTTTGGGGGTTATATTTGTGTTCTATTGCATAATCCTTTATCTGAAGTAAATTACATGTCATTTTGTTTTTTATTGGGCAAGATAACGTATGTGATTATTCCTACTATGAATGAATACACAATCCCATTATTCCTATGCAAAGAGTTAAGTGGTTAATTCTCTTATAAATAAAGGACTGAAAATCATACCTTTCCTTTAAAGCACACATACAAAAATTAATTTAAGCGTAAACTAATGTTACATTTGCTTATTTTGAAGGAGAGTCCGTCTGTTGAAAATTTACCCTCTGAAGTATCGGCTCCTGTGGTAAAAACCAGTTCTTTAGAGGAGGTAATTGAATATTTAAATTGTCTTTTCTAATTAACATTTTTTTATTATTTCAAATATGTTGTTTGTTCTTAAGTTTTTCAGTGTGTCTTTATTTTCAGATGGAAAAGGAGAGAGAAGATCAGTTTTTGGATGTCTCTGTAACAGAATGGCAAAAAGTCGGAGAAGGAATGGGTGCTTATGTAGCATATAAAATTGTAACATATACTAATATGCCTTTATTTCACAATCGTAACTTCACTGTCATGAGAAGGTTCAGTGATTTCCTTGGACTTCATGACAAACTTTCCGAAAAATATTTGCGTACTGGACGCATCATTCCTCCTGCTCCTGAGAAAAGTGTTGTGGGTAAGATTCAGTATTTATTCAGCTATTATGCAACAATAGTTTATGCTAATAATAAGTAGGTAATTTGAATATTTAATCGTAAATCTTCCAAAAGATATTGGTAAAATATTTTTTATAAGAAGTCAGATATTCGTTTAATACATTTTCCTCTCTCTGGTATACCTGTGAAAAAAAAGTTAAGCTGGCAAAAATAAATGTTCAGATTTTATCACAAAGACACTTTTAAGGGGCCCCAGATGCTGGAAGAGCTGAAAACTTCTTTCTCTGTCAGCCACTCCATGTGCCCAACCATCCTTGAACACTAGGGCTGAAATCATACAGAGGATTTTCCCCGAAATGGATAATGAACAAGATTCTTCTAACTCTCCAAATTTTATTTGAACATCCGTATAACATGGATGGAGCACAATACATTAACTCATACAAAAAATATGATTAAAACTTCGCAAATTTCTAAGAGATTACTTTGAGAGATTTAAATTCTGTGGTGGCAGCACAGATTTTATGGTACTCCATGATAAACTATCTGGGGTCAGTGAGGTATCTACCACAATAGTAGGCTGTATAATTTTAATATGATTACATTTAGCCAAACACGTGTTTCGGGAACACTCTTCCCATCCTCAGTGGTTCTACAATTTTAATTACATAAACATTAACACATGTATCAACATCAACCTAAATACAAAATCATATATAAACTAATGAACAATAAAATAATTATTTAAAATTAGTACTTACCCAAGTAACACAGATTAAACACATAAATTCATAGAGAGTCGTCAAAGCATGATGCCATTTTGTTTGTACTCTGTACGAATGCAGACTGCGGGAAGGTGAGGGAGGAAATGAAAGGATGGTAAAACTAGTCAATTAATAAATTTCAATCAATGAACAATCCATAGTAAAATCAAGCCCCATCATAAATTTATTAATTGACTAGTTTTACCATCCTTTCATTTCCTCCCTCACCTTCCCGCAGTCTGCATTCGTACAGCGTACGAACAAAATGGCGTCACGCTTTGAAGACTCCATGAATTTATGTGTTTAATCTGTGTTCCTTGGGTAAGTACTAATTTTAAATAATTATTTTATTGTTCATTAGTTTATATATGATTTTGTATTTAGATTGATGTTGATACATGTGTTAATGTTTATGGAATTAAAATTGTAAAACCACTGTGGATGGGAAGAGTGTTCCCGAAACACGTGTTTGGCTAAATGTAATCATTAGATATCGGATGTTTAGGGAAATGCCTATTTTTTTCTAGAGAATTTATTTAAAGGCTGATAATATATGTCCACGAATCATGACAAATGATGACTTATGACGAGGTTTTATAATGCTTATTTTTGCTTATTTTAGCATAAATGCCTATTTTTTGCATAAATACCTTTTTTTAGAACTTTTTTGCCTTTTATTTATTTATTATATTTATATACAATGCTAACGGAAAATTGGCGATGGTTCAACGAGCCCATTCATTACCAAACCTTCAATTTACGTCTTGGTATTTCAAAGTATGAGAGAATTCCTGAAAGTATACTGACTGATTTTTCTCCATTTCCCTATTTCATAAATACCAGCCATGATCTGAGACATGGTCGATTGACAATACACCGAGGGCACTGAAATTTTAAGTGGAAATAAATATAAATTCCTAGAAGGTTTCAGTGTTACTAGTGTTAGGCTGCCAAAATATATGCCAGTCATATTGTTCAGATCTCCTTCTCCACATTCAAACTGATTTTGTCTCCTGGTTACTGGTAATATGCAAATATTACTGATTAATGGAAACTATTAAGAATAAAATGTAGAAGAGTTTAAAAAATGTAAGTCTAGTTTTGCATTAAAATGTACGAACTCGTTTTGTGCATTTAAGTTTACAAAATAATAGAGACAAAAATTACAATTTTTCATTTTATTGTGTATGTAACTTATGACAGTGCCTTTTCTCTCCTTATTCTTGATATTTTCAGTGCCTTTTCAGGCACCTGAAAGACGATTTTTTAGTGCCTAAACATCCAATGTCTAGTAATCATATTAAAATTATGTAGCCTACTATTATGGTAGATACCTCACTGACCCCAGATAGTTTGAGAGATTTGAGAGCATTTGAGAGATTATACAATTTTGCCTTCTTCGTACCTCACGTTACGGTCCTGGGGACACAATAAACATGGCCCAGCAAAATAATTTATTCAATTTGCTACAATTCCTTTGCAGATTGCATGTGATGATTCTGATATACCTTCTACTTCAAGTACAAGACATTATAATACATTACAGTTGCTCAATGTTGCATCGCAAAGTATTGGATATAGTATTGGTCACCTTCTATTACAACAGCTGCATTTGTGGATGCTGGATTAATTACTGAAGGAGACAGGAGACTTGTGGTTGATCACATTAAAGTAAAAAGGGCACAAGAAAAAGTCATGAAATGACTTGATGGAGAATTTCATGCTCGATGCCTACTAGGCAAAATTGAATGCATCTTTTTTGATGATGCAAAGACTCCGCTAAATTTCTGTTACAAACAGATAACTCAAGTTATCAATATCCAAGTATTGTGAAAAAAAGAGCATTACTCTATTTGCAGTGAGTGAGGTGGAAGGTATCTTTGCCATTTTACTCCAGAGAAACACTAAACGAAAATGAAACCTAGTGAAATTTTTGCTATCTTGTGGATTTCTTAAAGAAAAACAGCATTGATAAAAGTTTGCTGGTTATTGGTGGTGACTCAACGAATGTTTACACTGGTTGGGAATGATGAGTCATGCATTGGGTTGAGGTAAAGCTGAATCGTAAACTCATCTGGTTGGTTTGTGCTCTTCATACAAATGAGCTACCTTTGCTGCACTTGATGACAGAGTTGGATGGACAAACTTAGTCTAATGACAAGTGGAGTGGTAAAATTGGCATTGGCATTGTTTTGCTCATATTTTGTTAATAGTGTGTTGTGCAAAAAAAAAAACACTTTATGCAAAATAAACACTTGTCAAATTAACCGCAACATTGTTTCCATTAATTTTTTCTACATTCCCCATAGATTTTGAATATCTGCGAACAAAAATAGTTAATTTACCAAAACCTTTTTATTTTTTTAGTTGCATCAACCCAAGATTCTTACCGACTTTTCAGTATTTTACATTAAGGTTCGATATTTGATTTTACAATAGTTATATATACCGTACAGAATGTTTACAATAACAAGGAAATTATTTTAATAATACAAAAAGTTGACACTCAGTCATGACTGCATGTTAATATGTATAGGAGGCCAATTATATTTTATTAAATATATCAGTATTGTGGCAAAATGTTACAATTTCCTGTTGATAAATTTTGCCTCGGTTTACTCTCTCTCTTTCTCTTTCTCTCTCTCTTTCTCTTTCTCTCTCTCTTTCTCTCTCTTTCTCTCTCTCTTTCTCTCTTTCTCTCTCTCTTTCTCTCTCTCTTTCTCTCTTTCTCTCTCTCTTTCTCTCTCTCTTTCTCTCTCTCTTTCTCTCTTTCTCTCTCTCTTTCTCTCTCTCTCTCTTTCTCTCTCTCTCTTTTTCTCTCTCTCTCTCTTTTTCTTTTTCTTCCGTTCGTTTTCCCCAACGCTTTGTTGTACAGGTAAAGGCATCAGAGTAAAAGTTGTGGAGTATTAAATTTCCTTTGAAATACTTTGTACAATTACTATTTTATCCTCAACTAAGGCAAGAGTTATAGCAATTTTTAATATATCAGGTTGGGTTGAATGTTATTTTGAACGAAAGCCCCATGTAGCATTTTCTCTTCTTTGAAAGGCTATTCATAGTTTTACTTAAGCTGTTTGTTGGGTGGATGCCAGAAGAAAAGCAAAATAATGGACTACTAAACCTAAGCCAATGGCAGGTGAAACATGCTGTACAAATAGATCCAAAGAGGAAGAATTTAACTATTCAGTATTTATTGTTAAGAGCATCCATTTTATTATTTTTTATAGATTTTTATTATGTTGAGAATTGTACTTTTTTTACCCTCATTCAAAATATTTTTACAAACCATTTGAAATAATCACAGAGAACCATAGTTGGCATGCTCTTGGAAACTCAATCAATGGACAAAATACCTGACAAGAAATTGCTGTTTCTCAGCTAGTTCTCCCCTTGAAACAAAATCTCCCTTTCACTCCATTGATATTGTTTACTTTTTTCTGTGGTCTGTCCATCTATTGTGAGTCTGTCTAGTCTAGAACTTAATATAAATATTAATTTTGTTTCAGAAATTAATTGTGTTTTTTTTTTTCAGGTATGACTAAGATTAAAATGTCTAATCAAGCAGAACAAGGATCCTCTGCAGACTTTGTGGAGAAGCGTCGTGCATCTCTTGAACGATATCTAAATCGTACTGCATCACATCCGGTTTTGAAGGTTGATCCTGATTTTAGAGAATTTTTGGAAGCAGGTATTATTATTTATATTCGTAAACCTTGCAATTTCATGTTATCTTCATCCAACAATATGGTTATGTTAATGCTCAAACATGATATACTCCGCAAAATTCAGAGCACCTATAATCACCTAATTCAGACCACGAGATAAAAAAAGGCTAAATTTAAATGATCAGAACTACCGCAATTTTCATCCATATTGGATGAATGTTTTTTTCTGGAAGGTGGATGTAACTTCTTTTTAATGGTGTAGGTGAAAGTGGAATTTGTTCCCTCTACACCTTTCTTGCGATCACGAAAACAAAAGTCTTCTTTGAAATCAGCTGTACAAGCTTCCTGATTCTACAATTGAAACTTCCGACCCATGAGTTATGAAGTTTAGATGGAATTAGACTATACTGTTTAGAAGAGTGTTGATGGAGCTGTTATCTTCACTTATTCTTGGTGCTTAAAAGTGATGGTGTCTAAGTTGGCAGGGAGCATGAAGGAAATGTATCTTCTATCAGTGTCACTGTACATGCCAACTTAAATGGGGTCACTGTACATGCATCTTGATGGGGTTGTGTGGCAGGAAATAATACACCAAAATCTCGAGTCCACTCCCCACCATTTGGAAACTTGGGACACTAAGATGTTAGTACACTGTTTTCAGCATTTGCTTTGCAAAGAGTTCTCTTGTTAAATATCATTCAGTCTTTGTGCCATGTAGTTAGAGGTTACTGACAACTCTAAAGATTAAATCAAGCACTACTAAATATCAGTTATGAACATATCTGTGGGTCTGCCATAATCCAAAGATCAGTATAAACTGATTGCGCTCTTACATCAGATGGGGGCTCCACTTTGACAAAATTGATTTTCTGCTCTGATGCACAATCCCACTCAACATACTTTTTATTCTATTCTAAGCTTTGATATGCATAGTTCTTCAGGGTTTGTGCACCTGTGGAGTAAACAATTGGTAGATGTCTTATCACATTCATTGTTGAACAATTTCTGATTGTTAGGCAGATTATTTATTTTTACCGAGATATATCCAATGGTTTTCCCCAATTACAGGCTAATGTACATTATTTAACTAATCATGTGTGGCATTGACATAATCTATCACAGCAGTTATTAAAGTGTACTAAGAATCAGAAAGAATATCTATATCTCTAGAATACTGATGAAAAAGTCCATTAATTTTAAGGATTTGAAAAAAGGCGAATTAAAAAGATAATTCTCAGAGGCGTGTGGTAAATAAAATACATTTTGACATTGTGAAATGAACTGAGGAACCAAAAATGAAATCTGAGAGAGTTACAGTTATCTATCAAATTTCTCAATATTTTTATCATGAAATAATATGACCTATTTTACATCTTGAATCTAAGGTTAGCAAATAGAATTTAGGGAACATATTTATTTGTGATGCCTCTGGATGGATATGATAAAGTTTGTGGTGTATTCATGACATTTTGTTAATCAATGTTGACATGATTCAATTTTAGTCTTTGGACCAAGAAAATGAGGAGACCCAATGGCACTTGCATATTCCAGTTTAGGCCTAACTAACAATATATAAAAGTTTTAGTACTGTAATGGACTTAATTTTATAACCCCAGGTCTCATCAAAGTGATTTGTTAGCCATATTAACAACTATCAATATGCAATTTAAAAGTCAGTCTTGTATCATACATACTAGACTAGATTATGCTATTAACTGGTTAAAGCTGGTTAACTAAATGGACATCTTTCCTAGTTCGTCACAAAAGCTTAGTGGCCACACTGCCAGTGAGGCAAGTTGGAAATCTTCTGGATTCAACCTTCTAGTTCCGTCCACCTTTCCTGCATATAGAAAAATATGTATTTTACAGTATGACTTCTTAATGCCTTCATTCTTCATTTTTTTTTAAATAAACATAAAACGGGGAAAAGGTGGGGAATTTGAGTAAACTACTGGAAAAAGATATTTGAACTACAATTTGCCTTGCATAACTTATGTAATAAATAGATACGTAATTACTGTTAAGTCTATGTACACTTGAACTAAATTTTGGCTTATAATAATACCATTTACACTGGGATATCCAATATGTAAATTCTCGGAAGCCTATTTGTGTTAAAGCTACGCTTGTCCAATATATGACACGAGGTAAAGTGATCAATCATATTAAAAATGTTGGTTCCTTTAATGACAACTTTATCTTTTGATTTCATTATATTAGGAAGACTATTATTTAATTTTGTATTGTTTACATAATTCAAAACAGATTTTATGTCAATGTCAATTGATTTTTTCCGCATTCCTTGTATACTTATTGCCGTTTGAATGACAATTTTTTTGTATAATCTGTTGAACAATCAAGTTTAATGTACAAGTTTGTCGAAAAATATATTGTGGAAAATTCCCAGCCACAGCTTGAGATATTCTAATGTGGAATCATTTTATATTCACTGTGCAAGAACAAATGTGTAATATTATTCACTCTTGTGAGGAATGTGTTAGTTGGCCAATGAAATGATCGTACTTAGAAATGATCACTATTTATACTTAATTTAAACTTGTTTATGAGTATTGTGTGAGACCATATTGTAAATTCAAATGTATAAAATTATATTATTTTCGTTGAAAAACCCGTCGAGGCAGGCAGTATGTACCAAATCCTCTGTGCTGCTTTAAATCTAGAGATTTGGCGATATGCAGCCCTGTTGCATGAGCGTCGCAGTCTGCGTACACTGTGGAAAAGAATCGGATTATGAATCGAACTGCTCCGCAGGTCCAAGATGCGTAAACTGTTCTGGGAAGCACCCACCGAACTCAAACCAGTGCTCCATCTTCTTGAAAGAAAGGGAGATCCAGAAGATCAGGGTCTCGGAGAAAGTTTCCTTTCCTGAGGCACGACGACAGTACCAGACGCATACCCTGTGGATATGGTTCGATGTTTCGCTGACACCGTGGGTCAACTGCAGAAGAAATTAAATTGCGAAACCCAGACACCGAAAGCTACCTCTGCGCAATGCTACCTGTCAGGTGTCCTTTGAAGACGTCGACGGAGATAGAGATACCTGATACTTTGTCCCATCTGAAACAAAGAAGGAAACGAAAACTGTAAATGTTGTGACAAACACACAAAGGCATTAAGCTGAGAAACCGAGGTTGACAGGCCCTATTTCTAGATCCAGGTCGCTTGTATCAAAATACCATGGTCTTCCAACACATGCGACTCTAGCAGTATTTAACAGGTCTCTGCAGGGATCGAGGAGGCTCAGGAGAATCAAGGATTCCATAAATTTTTTGGTCTTCCTCATCTCGTGATGATAGGTGCGAGATCATTTTAACACGCCTTCGAATCGATCACTGCCATTTCTCCAACAGATATCTCTGCTGCAGGGACCCACCCCGTAAATGCGAAAACTGCAAAATCGATCTTGCTGTGGAACATGTTCTCTTGCACTGTGGTAAGATAAGAGAGCCACCAAAGGCACCACCTTCCAACCCTAGCGGTGATTCTTAGGAATGACGAATCTTCTCTGTGCAAGCTTTTTAGCTTTTTATGAGAGACTAACTTCTACAGACTTATCTGAGAGAAGAAGGTAATGCCAATTATTTGGTTTTTAGTCTGAGATTTTATAGTAATTATCGGGCTCTTTTCTGCCAAACCCTTTTTTATTAGGATACTTTCCTTTTCAGTTTTACTTTGCTTACTATTTAAATTTTTTTTTTTTTTTTTAGCATGGCACTGCAACTGTGGGTCTTAAAATCATTTGACATGGGCGCCAATGGCCTTAGCTGTTGAAGCTCCCTTAAACTCAATTATTAATTGAAAAAATGTTTATGTATGATGAGCAACTGCTTGAAAAGGAAGATAAGGAAACACATTAGTGTGTTCTTAAGATTATACTGGGACTAATGATCTTAACTGTTGAAACAATGTTTAACTTCATCTATAGTTGTTGATTGCCTACCGTTTCATGGATACATAAGGGAGACCAACCGATACATCCAAACACAGATTAATCTACTCAAATTTGATAAATACTCCCATTTGCACACATCACTTACACAATGCAATAGAATTACACTTCATACTTGAAAATGTTAAAATAAAAAATAAAAATAAACACTTGGATGTACATTCTCAAAAACAAATGTGTGAACCAGAAAAGTGCTGTTGGTGCATTTCCAGTCCCATATTATAGTGGACTGTCTCTCTTCTCTGTGTATGAAGAAACTATTTCTGATGTTTTCCGTTCAGTTTTCTTTCACCTTGTATATTAGGGAAATTACCCTAGGGGTCCTCTTCACATCTCAAATACCTTTGTGTGTGTGTGTGTGTGTGTGTGTGTGTGTGTGTGTAGAAAGCTTAAATTTCAATAATTAAAGCTTTTAAACCTTGTTTTTCAAGGCCAACATTGAAGTAGCTATACGATTGTTAAAAGAATGAAAATAAGTGGAAATTACTCCCTATTTGGAGTAATGGCAATGGTTGATTCAGTTTTTCATGTAGAAATTTATTCATATGGAATCATGTACTTGGACTATTTCCTCTGTTTATTAATGAAATTCTATATGAATAATATACATTTATGGATGAATAAATTTCTGTACATCTCACACATTTTGATATAATTGTTTTAATTTAGATATGGAATTACCAAAAGCAACAAATACATCTGCACTCAGTGGAGCTGGAATGATGCGGTTCTTGAATAAAGTGGGTGAAACTGTGAACAAAATCACATACAAAATGGAAGAAAGTGATCCTGTAAGTATCATCCTTCACCTTTGCTGTGTTTCTCATGTGGTTACACTTTTTAAAATTCAGAATTTTTGCTTCCAATCCTGCAGTTCATCCTGAAAGCATCTTGATCATCCAGAACCAAAGAATCCACGATGTATTTTTCCATCCATTTTAGGATATAGAATAATGCCAAGATTTCATTAGCGAGTATATTGACGGAGGTGGTAGAACGACGAGAATGTTGTGATGGTTCCTAATAAACTTTTTAATGTTTTTATAATGTAATGACCCGATGAGTGACCACTACAGAAGTGGACACACGCTAAACAAACACAGAGTGCACTGGTAATTGGTGAATAACAGGGCATGCGCGCTAAATTTGTTTAGTGGGTGCCAAGCATGCACTTACTTGCCATCCTGCTCCGTCATTGAGAAACCCAGCATTTGGGTGCTCTGGATCAAAGGGACACATTACATTTACCGGCTATTTGAATAATACACAGAGATGGAATTGTATCAAGTGAAACCCGTCTTAGGTGGCAGGAACACGTTTCTTGACAAATAGAAAGCTCTTAAGTACAATTTAAAATTACTATTTCCTTAACAATCTCCAGTCCAGAACTGTTTTACTTAAATGGAAATGGGTAAATTCACAGAATTAATGGTGGCGATGATCGTATTACCTCCCTTCGGTGGGATTGCACGCCTTGCGGTCAATTCCGGCGGTGGAGTTCCGACGAAGCACGGTTGAAGTGGCCTCGTACACAGCAGGAAGAATCTCGTGCTCCCGTCGCATGCCTGGGAAATCGGCAGCCGTCCGCGACCATGCTCGAAACGATGAATCACGTTGCCGATGCGCGAGACGAAGCCGTTACTCGCCACCTCGTCTGCGTTCGCTCACCCTTTTAATTGCCTTCAGGGTGGCGGTCCGCCCGATCCACCAGACAAAATTAATTCCGATTGAGTGAATGATGGACAGTCGAATTGCGTAGGCTGGCAGGTACTGATCAGTCACGCCAGGAGATAGTTGACTCCGCCAAGTTGCCTAAGTGTAGTCTTATAAAATCCTTCTCTCCAGATCGTCCTATCCAGCCTGCCTCTCACTGCTTCTCCTACCAAGTTCTCAGAACAAGTGTCATCTCAAGTATTCTCTATCAAGTTCCCTGCTCAAGTCTCCTCAAGTCTCTATCAAGTTCCCTGCTCGAGTCTCCTCAAGTCTCCTCAAGTCTCCTCAAGTCTCCTCAAGTCTCCTCAAGTCTCCTCAAGTCTCCTCAAGTCTCCTCAAGTCTCCTCAAGTCTCCTCAAGTCTGCTCAAGTCTGCTCAAGTCTGCTCAAGTCTGCTTTTCAACATTTAGCACAAATTCACTTACGTCATCTTGTTCAGTTAAGCGCAGAATTAATCTCAGTACATGATACGGCGAGTGTTTAAATCGAAGTATGTATGAGAAGTCTCACATGTTTGTTTGAGGATCGCGAAGTTCTTGACACACGCATAACACTACTCCAAACCCTGCCCCTTGTGTAGATGCAACAAATACCTAGCACCTCAGAGCACCTATATGGTTGCCTGTGGGTTGCACGTGCATGGACGAACAAACACGAACATGGATGAACAAACGTCTCACTGGGAACTCAATCGCTGAGTTTCGATTAGTGTTGCACCTCTTCTTTGATGACATGGGCGTACCACATTGCTATTTTTCCAATCGAAATGACCATGTTATCTCATTCATGACATTTAAAGGGAATTTTAACTTCTTTTCTAGAAGAGCGCAGTCAAAGCTATCTTAGCTTATAGCCTACTTACAAGGAGATTAAGAGTGACAGTGCCCGAATTGACAGGGAGCACGAAGAAAATGAACATGCGGTGATATTGACGGAGTTGTGCGCCAGGAAATATGAATAGAGCCTATTTCCTTCACTGCATTGTTCTTGAAGGCAGCAAAGGTAGTAATATGAAATTAAAGTTAAAATGCTGCTACAAAATTATGGTACTCAATTTTTTCAATTTTTCTTTCATGTAAAGTTTTAGAAATAATGCTAATATAATCCAAACCCAACCAATTCAAACGAAGCGCCTGTGGTGCATGCCAGCGTTCATTTTGATAGCCATAAACAGTAGTCATTTCAAACTTTTACAAATGAAACACCATAATTAGCGATCAAAATTTCTTGAAGTAAAGAAGTAATTTGTTAGTTTGAAGTTAATTGTATGACCTTCCATCAATCTACTTTCTTTTATAAGAATGACAATAGTTTCCAAAAGCCTCATTATGTTTACAAAGCGCAGGAAATTCAAAACACGCCACAATGTTTGATGCCAAATTAAACAAAAAATACTCGTATTTTCAAAAAATTCATCATGACCTTATTTGAAAATCTGTTTTTGATGAACATATTTCATTAAGAAAAAAAATTGTATCTTCACAATTGATGTTATAAGAAGGTCCAGAGAAATTTTTAATTTTCTCATTTTTCTAAAAATCGAGCATATCAACCAACATGAGACCTGCATCATTCTGTCAAACATCCTTTACGCTATTTAAGGTCAAAATTTAATCAACAAAATTGTACCGTGTTTTAAGAAAAATTGTTTACAAAATGTCAATGTTTGACACAAGATTTCGCATAAAATACTCACATTTTTGAAAAATAGAACATGACATTCTATAAAGATCTTTTTGATGAACTCATTTTACCAAGAAATCTAGTGGTGCCAAATCAGCACGTACTTTCTCGCAATTAGTAATGGAAATGAAATAGTTCCAATGATCGCTCATCTATTCGTTTTCACATTTAACACAAAGGATGCAATTGAAAATGGAATAACACAAATAAAATATAAATATAATAAATAATAATAAAATAAAATATGAAATAATATACAAAGCCTGATGTACGTATCATCCAACTGCGTAAGTTGGGAGCGGGTGCTTGAAGGCTAGCAATCTTTATTTCATATTTATTTCGAATAGGTTTTAAATAATTTCTAAAATATTAATTTGTAAACATATAACAAAAGCTCCAATTTAAAAAACGAAGAAATATAAAATAACATTCACGTTCTAACTTACGTAGCATCTAACTGCCTCAAAACATCTCTAAAATTATGATCACGAGACGCAGGATTTTCAGAGCGGCCGATTTTGGACGCCTATTTACTGAAAACATACTCATATTTTCGAACATGGTTTTATTTGAAGATTGTTTTTGATGAACAAATTTCGTTAAAAAAAATTATCTTCAAAATTGTAGTTGTAGGAAGACGCCAAAAACATTTTGAATTTTTTCAATTTTTGAGAAATGAGGATTTTCAACCAACATGAGACCTGCACCATTCCCTTAAAAGTCCTTTAGACTATCCAACAATAAAATTTCATCAAAATTGATGGCGCAATTTTTTTTTAATTGTGAAAATGTCTGAGGGGCTTCATGTAAAGTACCCTCCAAAATTAAAATATTGGGTTCAAATTCAAGGGGCCGCGACATCAGCCAGATCAATCGGGAAATATTAACTTTGAAGAAAATCGGTTCAACGATTTAGGCACTAGCGTCGTTCACAGTTCACATATTTTGCTGTTGATCGATTTTTCGGTATTAAATAAAATACCCATAAAATTAAATAAAATAAAATAATATTAAATATAATAATATAATAATATTAAATAAAATACCCATAAAACACGTTTTCTGGCTACACCACGTATTAGAGAATTTTTTCTATATTTAGCAATTGAATTTATCTACATTTTCGTTACAACGGCTCTGTAATAAGGGTTTTTCTGCCGAAAAATCACCATTTTCCCGCAGCATTACATAACTTTCTCTTCTTAAGAAGTTCCTTTTTAAGCGCGACAAAGTAATATTCATCATAATTGTAAGTCTAGAAAGACGACGAAAAAATTTTGAATTTTTCCAAGCGAATTTTTCTAGTATACAAAAGAAATTGTGCACTAGACTTGACCACAAAGAAGAATAGAAGATTCACCACTACGAATTTTATTCAAAATATAATATACGCTCATAATATATTACAATCTTTACGAGGAGCTTGTGTTCAATTGAATAGTAGTACAGTGATGGATCCTAGGGAAGGAGGTTGAAGGCAATATACTCCCCCCCCCCCCCCCAATCAAATGACGTGGTAAGACAGTTTTGCATAAACAAATTTGTTAGTTTTCAATGTAAGTAATGAATGCGCTGTTTGAAACATTAGCAAGAAACCTGGTTAAAATTACTTATATTCATAAAAATCCGCTCATCCTTTACTCCAAGAATGCAGTAAGGTGGGGGGGGGTAATTTTGACATTTCATGGCAAAGATATGGTGGTCAATGAAGTGCAGCAGCATTACATTTGATTTGTATGAAAGATGATTCCGTAACATAAATTGCAAACGATCATCTGAAATGTTCCGTTTCGGCGATAAATATATTAAAATGTAACAAAATATATAGTAATAGGTAAAATATGTAAAAATGTGTTAATTATACCAAAATAGATAAAATAAAAATAGTTCAAATTCATTCAGAATATCTTGTAAATTAAAAAATAATTTTTAATGCAGGTTCCTAGTTCGTGTAAAAACATGTAATAACATGAAAATCCGTTCCCTATGTATTACCTTCTTGTATACTACTATGTAGCATAGAGAAAATTCATCCTGCAAAAGATGACAGACTGATGTTCTAGTAGTAAGTAGGAGACTGTAGATTATTAAAACTCTTGCATGAACATTTTTCCTTTGCGTTATGAAACTGATCATTGTTGTTAATAGTGGACTTCAGATTATTGAAACCCTTTCTCTAATAAATCTTCCCGTGAACCTGATCTTGGTTGTGTGAAGTTTGACTTACGATGACTAAAGTGGATAATTTATTTTTATATAATAATAATAATAATGATAATGATAATAATAATGATGATGATGATGATAATGATAATTTATTATTTAATTGTCATCATCATTCATTATCGTTATATAAATGTTGAAAATTTAGAACAAAAGGAAAATTATTTCCCAGTTGCTGGTAGTGCACTTTGCCTGCGCATTTTTTTTTTTTTTTACATGTAAAAGTCCTTTGTTTTGGGCAATTGCTGTAAGGTGTGTCATGCATGTATTCTGTATTTTGAGATCAAGCAAAGTATTCTGTATTCATGTGGTGTTTATATTTGCCTTCTACACATGTAAAATGCATATGCTAAGAAAAGCATTATTCATACATTGTAATAAGCCAATTTTCCTTTACACAGCAAATTTTTATTGATTTCATAATAGTACATTTAAACCCTTGTTTCAGTGGTTTGAGGAGAAAACGCAACAAGTTGAAAATCTTGATATTCAGCTCCGGAAATTACATGCTAGTGTTGAAACACTTGTGCTTCACCGTAAAGAATTAGCTATGTTTACTGCAGCTTTTGCTAGAAGTGCTGCAACACTGAGCAATTGTGAGGAGCATACATCACTGTCACGAGCATTAGCCCAATTGGCTGAAGTAGAAGACAAAGTAAGTGCCAGAGTAATTACTTTTTTGAATAAAATGAAATTGCAAGTATCTTAACCAAAAAATAACATTTTTCATTGTTTTTGAAGAAAGGAGGAGTATGGTGTAAAAGTTGTCAATGAATCTGTGTAAAGATGAAGATTAATGTCACTATTCATTATCCTAGAATGTCACTGTCCATTATTTGAATGAGGCAAGGAAATTAATTAATTAATTTTTGGAGGAAAAATAAAAATTCAGAGGAATAACTTTAGTGTGTTATGCGTTTATGTGGTATTTATTGATTTAACCAACAGACTTATACATTGATAAGTGTCAGACATTGTACAAAAATAATAATAATATTATACGTCAATAAACCAGACACATAAATACTAACAATACAAATAGATTAACAAAAGTACAAAAAGTATTAATATACTAAACATAAATACACATTCATAATGTCACTTACAGAAGCACCTTTCTAATATAATTTCTTTAACCATTAAACATACGTTGATAAGTTTCAGGCATTAACTTAAAACATGAACGCATGTAACAAAAATTCAAAAAAGTATAAAACACGTTAGTATATGAGATTGTTGTAAATACAGTAATATCTGTATTAACCGGAAACTATCGAGACACCAAATACTTCCAGTTTAGGGAGGTTTCCGTTTTATGCAAGGTTGTCATTTTATGGCACCTTTGATATTGACGTTTCTGCCCTGAATTACACAACTTCGTTATAATTATCAAAATTCATTAACATAATGGACATGTTTATGGAAGGAATCACCAATTAAACTCTTCATTGACAGATTCTGAGCGAGTTCAAAAATACATACCTTATTGGCTGTATTGGGACTGCTTGCTGACTCGACGCACAATGCTTCACAGTACTATGACTTTCTGATACCCTTGCATGGCCTTGAGCAATGTGTATCTGGTCGAGGAGTTATGATTTTCAACGTGAGGCAGGGAGACGGGTGAATAGAAGCCATGCCCGCACACTTTCCCACGCTCAGAGAGTCAGGAGAGAGGGAATTCCACTACGGTCTTCTCTTGAGAGACAAGCTGAATTCTATGCTGACAGCTGAAGCCACTCTCCTTCAATGTCCGGCTGCCATGACTAAATCGCTTGTCACAGGGATCGAGAATTTAAAAGAAGCTTGCAGATGTATTCATTAAGCACATATCACATCTCTCTGCCAAATGCATTAAATTCACGGGAATTCCATTTTATACAGATTTTTTTCCCCTTTAGGACATGAAAAACTGTTCCATTTCTGTAGTGGAGAGGTTCCGTTTTATGCTGTATAAAATGTCATTTAACTTCACGGGCCAGAGAAATTTTCTAGTTAAGGCAGGTTTCCGGCTGTACAGGTTCCGGTTTAGACACGTTTTACTGTATATACATAATGACACTTGAAGATACTTAGAAATTTTTATCATATTTTCACACCTTATTTGATAGAACAATGTACCATTTCAAACCAAATCATAATTTTAGTGTAACTAACACAACTTCAGCAGTTATCCTATTAAGCTTACATGTTTCCACTTTTGTACAGAGTATTACATCATGATTTTTTAGTATATCCATTATTAGTTGCTTAAGACACTTTGTTGTTTTATTTAAATCCAACACAATGCTGATACCAATCCACTTGTGATCCACAGCAGTTTTCTTGGAACTAGATAATATTACAATATTACAAAAATTAGGCAAAAATACAAACAAAGTAAAATAACTGATCTAAACAATAATATTAAGAAACTATTGTAATTTTGATGGAGAACTTCTGCTAATGGATATTTATTTGTAGAATAAAAACAAATTTTCCAGCAGGAAATTGTGAACTATTATTTTAAAGCATCTTTCATCATTAATACAGTGGTGGTCAATAAAAAAGAGCCACTCCTAGCGCCTCGTTTGATAACAAAGATAAACCATAATAGTTTTCCTGGGTGAATATCTCAGCCCATATTTATAATCAGAAACCCTAACCAAACCTATCAGCACAAGACAGAAGTCAGAGAACGACATTTTTGGCTAGGTTCAAAGGTAGGAATTTCATCAGTTGTAATAATAGAGCCACTGTAAACATTTATAATATAATACTAGGTTTTCAATTTATTTCAATTCTTTTTAAATTGTTTGTGACCGCATGATGTGCTTGTGGGTTTCTGTGCGTTGGATATTTTATTGAACATTCTAGAGGAGTCATGCGAAACACATCACTGAGACTGAACGACAGTTGATTTTTAGCATGTGGAAAAGAGGTTATTCAATGAACAAAACTGCAAAAGAACTGTGTGTTTTGCAAAAGCGAGTCCAGTATGCAATTAACAAATGTAAACAGAAGAAGAAGATTCCTGAAAATCGAGGCCGACCTCGAAGAACATCCACAAATGGATCGACGAATCTGCTTAGAAATTTGGAAGGCTACATTCCTGTCAGCACCTTGCTTGAAACAAAAAATTTCTCAGGTTTATGGTGTTGAATTATCTATTTCAACTGTTCAGAGAAGTTATAAATTCAGGATATCTGAGGTAACAACCACAAGTAGTAGACAATATGAATTTACTATGCAGAAAATTCAGCTATACACGTGTTTCGGGAATTCTTTTCCCATCATCAGTGGCTCTACAATATTATAATTGAATGAACAAATTAACACATAACTACATAAAACAAAGAAATACATAATCCGAATGAACACTAAAATTATTTAAATAGAGTACTTACCCAAGTAACATAGATTAAACACCACATTAAGTAAACATTTGATAGGTCCTTGGATGGCTCCATTTTGTATGTCGTACAAGGTACTGAAGGAGACAGAGGGAAGGTGATAGAGGAAATAGAAGTGTGAGAAAGCTAGTCAATAAATAAATTTTTAATGGGGCTGGTTTCTAATTGTGATTGTTCATTGAGACTTATTAGGTTAGGATTTTTGGGAAAAAAAAAAAAAAAAAATTCTGAATATATAGCTTTTGCAAAAAGGCACAAGGAAAAGCAGGATTCTTGTTGGTACAATGTACTCTGGTCAGATAAATCAATGTATAAAAAGTTTTCTTCTGGTGGAAAGGTGTACTTGCAATGCCCTCCGAACCAAGAAAACAATCCCCAAAAAGCTTTAAAACCCATGAAACATGGAGGTGGTAATGTAATGGTGTGGGGGATGTTTCTGATGTTATGGTATGGGTCCGTTGTTCCGTATAAAAGAATTGTGAATGCGTAAATATACAAAGAAATATTAATGTCAACTATGCTTCCTTATGCTCATGAGGAAATGCCTTTCATGTGGGAGTTTATGCAAGACAATGACCCAAAACATACCACAATGTTAGTGAAGTTCTTGCTTGACAAGGAAAGTGTGACTGTTTTAGATTGGCCACCACAGTCCCCAGTTTTAAATCCAATTGAAAATTTGTGGGAAAGTGCTGATAGAAGGATTGGTCATTCTAAAGCAACTTATTGAGCAGAAACTGTGGGAAGAAAAACAAAGGGCATGGTATTCAACTTCAGAAGAGGAATACAGATGATATATGTGCTCATTGGGAAGAAGAGCCAGGCTGTACTTAAAAAATAAGGGATATGCTACTTACTACTAACTCATTCAAGAGAGGAATTTTGTTGTTGTTGTTGTTGTTGTTTTTTGCTATCTTTCCAAGGAGTTATATCAGATGGCTCTATTTTTGGACTTCTGAGAGAGATATTTTTTGTTAGGTTGGTTACTTGTGAAATAATTTGGTCTGAATGCCATGTAAAGGTTTATTTATGTTTCCATATTGAGTACCCAATAAGAGTGATGATACTATCAAGGTTATTTGCAAAACAAATTCCTTCATTTCCTCTTCATTACATGGTGGCTCTGTTTTATTGACCGCCACTGTATACTGAGGAAATTGATTGTATAGAGTAGCCCCATGTAGTCAGTACTTTGCTTATAAAGTTTGGTGCTGTGATGTATTAAATACAATATTGACTCGTTTCTTGTGTTGTGGCTATATATCATTGAATTTGTCTTGTGAATGTGAAGTGCAAATCTTTGCTTGTACTATACTTTCTTGTATAAAAAGCAAGGAAATAGTAGAATCTTGAGAGATTTGAAGAACGATTTACAACTTGTAGTGCCAGAAATATTGGATTGTATCCTTATCACCTTTTTCTTAGTAATGAATAATTTTTTGGACATGGTTGCTTTGCCCCAAAAATATAGTTCCCTGTGTTACTAGAGGATGAAAATAAGCTAAATACAAAATTAAAAAAAAATTCTTTAGTCGCATTGTGTTTTAAGTTCTAGTAGTTAAAGTTCTGTTGTTCTAATTCCTATTGAGTTTTCTACATAAATTATTTAAATGAGTTTTCCAATTTAAATTTTCATCTAACCATACTCCTAGGAATTGAGGTCCTGATATAGATTTTATATTATTATTTATTACTACATCTGGAAAGTTCAGTTTTATTTAGTTTGCTTTGAAAACCTACTGCATCTATTTTCTCTTCTTTAATTAGTAGTTAGTTTTGTACAAACCATGGAAGTACTTTTGCTTTGATGGTTTTGAGATTATAGTTTGGCAGATCCAAGTTTTGCTTCATAAGTATGCTTCTTATTGTCAGGATAGTGCACATCCTTGCGGCACTTCTATGTTGATTTCTTAACCTTATCGACTTATTGTGCATGGTTTACCATATTTGATGTGGTCTACCTGTGAATCTGTGGTTGCAGGGTAAATGTTCTTAAGTAGTTAGGTTTTGTTAAGGGCTTACCTTTTATCCTGGCACTACATTTAATGAATGCCAGTGCATGAAAACTACTTTCATGGACATGCACTTGTATTCTTGTTACTTCCAATTCCTCGTGAAAATTCTGGAGAGCTCGGGTGTTACAACTTGATCTGATGTAATATTGAATTTATAATCCAAACCCTTTTGAAGGAATTTTAAATTCCCAATCTTTATTTTTGGAGTTTTATAACTGATAAAATTCTTACGGGCTGACTGCAGTGAACACTATGGGTCAATCCGTTTTAAGTGGTCCAGCACTGGTTGCTTGACCATCTCGAAAAAAATTCATATTTTGCACATAAATTTCCTTATGTTTTGGCTGTTTAAAAACATCTTTAATTTAATTTTATTGTATCCGGTTTAGGTGGCTAGTTTTGGTGGCTAGTTTTGTTTTATGCCATGTGACATTTTTCGTGTTTGTAGACATTTACTATTTTCTACATTATTCAGCTCTGGGTTGTTGTAGCATTCTAGAATAAAAGGCAATGGATTCAGTATATTCTGGCCTACAATTCGAAATTTATTTACCTACCTTCTATGTTTTTATTTGAGAAAGATTTGCAATCAAATCTATGGAATGCGAATGAACCAAGTTCAATTTTCAGAGAGTAATTTCTCAAAGAAGGAATAGAATGTCAGCGTTTGTGTTTTTTTCTGCGCATTTACACATAACTGTGTAGTTACTGTTTGTTAAATATAATTGGTAAGTAACATACCCTTTGAAAATTTCACTCTCTTAAAAATTGGAATTTTGGATTTTTTCCAAATTATTAATGGTAATATCTGTCGGGGGACCAGATAAAAATCTTAAAATGTCACACATACTAGATTGCTATAATACCCAAACTTCAGAAAAAGTGTCAACTTTTAGTTTTAACTCAAAGTATTTTTTTTTTTTAATTGTAAACTTTTGCAAAAAAGGCTTCGTTTCATTTCCACATTGAGGATATGTAGTGACAAGTAGTAATCATATTATTTTGAAGCTATTTTAAGATAAAATCTATTTTGATTTAAAATAATTAATTATACTTTATTAATAAACATAAAAGTTGCCAAATATATATTTTGAATATTACTTTAAATGAAACTTCATGTGACATCTACGTTTATAATTGAAATTATTTCACTTTGTATACTTAATTATAATTGAAAATATGGTCACATATGTACATACGTAGGTACGTGCATTGGTACGTATGTACGTGTGTTGGTACGTACGTATGTGTGTTGGTATGTATGTATGTATGTTGGTATGTATGTGCGTTGGTACGTATGAATGTGTGTTGGTATGTATGTACATGTGTTGGTACGTACGTATGTACGTGCGTTGGGATGTATGTATGTACATGCGTAGGTACATCCGTGTCATGTGCATATGTGTTTTTTTTTTTTTTGTTTTTTTTTTAAATTGTTCTTTATTCCTTCTCATTTATACCATGTAATAGCGTAGATTTTGTGTGTATTTTCTATAAGTAAGGATACTAAACTTCTACTAGTCCAAAAAATATTTTTGGATATAACAGGCCTGCACACTGGATGTATTTCCTCAGCAGATAATTTCTAATTGTTTGAATTTACAAATCTGCTAACAAATTGAAATTGAAAAAAAATAATTTTTTTAACATTTTTATATAATAGTTATGGTCATTACATTTTCTGCCTTAATATGTTATGATGAATTGTATTGTTTAGTAGATATTCTTTGGCAATTCTTGTTGTCTTGACAGATTATTGAATGTTGTTTCTGCCACTGCCTCTTACTCCTCTTACTACGTATTTGTAGTCTCGAATTTTGTAAAAATTAATGTGTGCTGCTTTTATTCATGCATTTGTAATGTTTATTACGACTTGTTTTAGGTGGAAACTTTGCATAATGATCAAGCAAATGCAGATTTTTCTGTATTGTGTGAACTTTTGAAGGACTATGTGGCATTAATTGGTGCAATAAAGGTAAGATCTTATTAAAATGAAAAAGAAATTTGAGCTAGTATTCTGTCCTTGATATTCAAAATTGTGATGCTAAAAAGTTAAGAGTTAGCATAATGGTTCACATGGATAACAAACAATAATAATATTGGTCTTTTTGATGACTTTGTTATAAACAAACTTTGTCATAGATTAAAAATCATTTCTTTCTAAAATCCTTGAAGATTTATTGTATTACTGTATTGGGTCTTATTAGTAAAATTATACTTAAAAAAGTTTTCTTCAACTCTACAGAATGTAATCAAACATTGTCAGCAAAATTTCATAACTGGTCTCTGTTCATCTGGAGAAGAAAGTCTATGTAGGTCCGGAAATGTGCAATTACTGCCTTATTTCATATTATTCATAGTGTCAAACCTTTTACTTGCTGAAATAAAATATGATCTCCTGCTACTAGTTTACATTCTCAGCTCTTTTAAAAAAAAAGTAGATCTGATATACCACAAATTGGTTTATGGGGTTTGCTATGGATGCTCGTTGTATCATATTGGAAGTGTTGTCAGATGTTTCAAGTGTTGGGGTTTTAATCATTTTAGTGAAGATTGTAAAATAGAAATTGTATGTAAAGTATGTGCTGGTAATCATGACAGTAGAGGATACGAATTAAATAAAAAATGTGTTAACTGTGAAGACATGGTTAGAAAACTAAAATTGATGGACATGTTGACCAATCACGAAGCAACAAAGACAGTCCTACTTATTTAAGAATGATAAATGAAAAGAAAAGAATTGATTATACTTCTGGATAGCAATCGTTGAATATACAAGCTACATTCACAACACAACATGTACAAAGTCTTTTAGCAAATTTCGAGAAAATCAGCAAATACATAAATGAATGCAAAAATGAACCTAGCTTAATGGCGTTCACTGAGACACGAATTACGGAAGATACAGAGGATTGGGTAATTAGAATACAAGGCTATAGGTGTATTAGATGTAACTCACAGAATTGAAGAAAATGGGTGTAATAATATTCGTGAGAAGGGATGTTAAAATAGAGATTTTAAAATAGACTGTTTAGAAAATAACTGTTGGATAATTAAGTTTGATATTTTTTGTAAAGAATACAGAGGATCAGTAGTTGCTGTCTATCACTCTCCAAATGCATCTGATAGTAAATTTGTTGATTATATTACAAAGAGGAAGAAATAACGACAATTAAGGAGTGCATAATAATGGGGGATTTTAATATAAATGTATTGAGAGAAAGTTACGTCAAGTAGAAGTAAATAATTTTGAAGCATTGGGACTAAACCAGTTGGTAAAAGAGCCAACTGGAGTGGATATTAATGGAAAAGTATTGATCTAGTATTCTCAAATGTAAACATAAATGTAGAAGAACAAGATACACCAAAAGTAACCAATCATGCCTGGGTAGTGGTGAAGTCAGATTAAAAGAAAAAGGTACAAATCGAAGAGAAAGAATTAAAAATACATAGGAAGGAAGAAATTTTAAAGACTATCAATTTAGAGAAATAGGATTAATAACTGAAAATAACAACGAATTAAGCAAAGAATTGTAAAAGCCCTGAATGAGGTGGCACCATTTAAAACGTTGAAGGTTCACACAGAATGGAATGAAAGAAAATGGAATTGCTAAGAAATAAAAATGCTGTGCTGTGCTGTGAAAAAAAAGAGATGAAGTATACAAAAGAGCTAAAATAACGAGAGAACCAGACAAGTGGGAAGAGTACAAGAAGATAAGAAATAATGTAGTTAAACTAGTTAAGAAAAAGTAAGTAGAATATTATAACAATACTATTGAAGAACACAAAAATAATAATAAAGAATAATGAAAAGTAATTAAGAAATAAACAGGAGGTAAAAACTGTGATATAATGACTAAAGATATTATATTTGATGAAATTAGTAAAGGAAATATAGCTAACAAATTCAATAAATATTTTGCAAGTAGCATTAAAAAATGATGATGCAGGGAATCAAAATATTTACAAGCAAGGTGAATGATGGTGTGATGGTTAATTTTATTAATTTAAATTGATAAAAAAGGAAGAATTGTGTAGAATTATCTATGGATTACCAAATATAAAAGGAACAGATCCGGGTATTAAGTCAAAAATGTTAAAAGAAAATTATGAAATATTAGGAGCAGTATTATTGAAAATAGTATATAATTCCCTAGGAAAAGGGATTTTTCCAGAGACATGGAAAACATCAACAGTAATACCAATTCCAAAAATGACAAATACAATTAGAACAGCTGAATTTAGGCCAATAAATAAGCTACCCATGTATGAAAAAATATTAGAAGAAATCATAAAGAAGCAGTTAAAATGAGTATATTCAAACAAATTAAATTATAGCATAATTATGGCATAATATTCTGGGGAAATACATCTTATAGCTCCCAGACTCTTAGATTACAAAAACGAATTGTACGAATAATAACCAAATCCCACCCACGTGATTCATGTAAGCCTCTCTTCATTAATCTAGGAATTCTACCATTACCGTGTCTTTTATTTACGAATCAGTGGTTTTTGTAAAAAATGACTTGCTTAAGGGCGGGAGTATATTTTCAGAAAATGCCGAAGTCTATTACTATAACACTCGACGTAGAAATCATATTCATCAGGTGACAGTATCAACAGCTCATTACAAAAAATTCACATACAATACATGTACATTATTTTACAACACTTTGCCAGATGACATTAAACGATTAAATTCAATAGAAAAGTTTAAATCACAAGTGAAATCGCTTCTGCTGCATAACTGTTTCTATACAATTAGAGACTATACTGAGCATCACAAGAAAAGTAACATTAATTTTAACAATGATACATAATGCATTAATTACCATTTGGACTGTATAAATGAGTATAAACAACCTGTAACAACTATTGTAACACAGCTTCCGGGTCAATGACCCCCATCTCGATCAGGTTTTTCGTCCAGTTTCCCTGATCCATTGAGCAAATGCTGAGATGGCCCCTTGTTTTGCTTCTGGACATAAATGTAACTTCATTTTCTGTGCACGTCTTCTAGAATTCAGTGGGAAATACAATTATTCAAATTATCGTTTCCATGTTGTCGCGGCAGGAAGTAATAAGAGCCAAAATTTATTGCTTATTTATCTTTGAAAATAGATTTTATTACATGGGAGTTTTTTTTTTTTTTTTCTCCCTTTCAAAATTCAAAATTTATTGCTTATTTGCCCTTGAAAATAGATTTTTTTACATGGGAGTTTTTTTGTTTTTTTTTCTCCCTTTCAAAATTCAAAATTTATTGCTTGTTTATCCTTGAAAATAGATTTTATTACATGGGAGTTTTTTTCTCCCTTTCAAAAATTCAAAATTTAAGTAGTATATGACTTAGTGTAGGGATCACAGAATTTTGAAAATGTGCACACAATTCGCTTTTCCCCATAGCACGTCATACGCAGTTTTTAACTGTTTTTTTGACGTAAAATAAATTAAAAAATATATATATATATATGAAATGAACTATCAGGCTTCAGAGAAAAAAAATCATGCGAAAATACGGTGCAAGCAGTTTTAGACGAATGGAAGATTAATATTGATGCAGGAAACAAAGCAGGAGTTACCTTCTTGGATCTCAAGAGGGCATTCCAAACTATTGATGGGACAATGCTTATTGACAAAACGTACAAATACTGAATCCAAGGAGACATTAAAAAGTGGTTTATTTCATATCTTAACAAGAGAAAGGAAAAAGTAAAATATAATAATATTATCTCAGATGAAATTACCATAGATTTAGGTGTTCCGCAAGGGTCAGTTTTGGGTCCAATATTGTTTATAATTTACATTAATGACTTAAGTATATGACAAACCTTTTTGGGAATGATTGTAAAATTAAATTATTTGCTGATAACACGTTATTGTATGTAATTGGAGATACAGAATCGAAAATTGAATTTAAACTGCAGAGTGTATTTTTGCAATACAAGAATGGTTAAGGGTAAATAAATTAATAATGAATGTTGAAAAAACTAAATTTATGATTTTACATAGTGGAAGAAACATAGAAGTAAGAGGAACTAAATTATTCACAACTGACTGAAAGGAAATACAACGGGTATACAAAATGAAATATTTGGGAGTAATTATCAATAGTAAATTAAATTTTAAAGATTATATAGAGTACATAGTAAAGAAATCTGGGGAAAAGATTAAGATTTTAAACAGAATTGGGCAAAATATAAATGGCTATACCAGATGTTTGATTTATAAATCCATAATTGCATCACATTTTGATTACTGTGCAACAATACTAGTTGGAACCCATGAAACTGAAATTAAAAGAACTTCAGATACAGCAAAATAGAGCCATGAGGGTAATAATTCAATGCAATAGGTACACTCCAGTGCTAGACATGCTAGACACTGCAATCTATGTCAATAAAAGAGAGAATTCATTACAAGACGCTAATTTTTATTTTTAAATGAATTAAAAATCATATAACAGGAGATTTAGTAAACAAAATCCAAAGACTGAAAGATAAAACAAGGGAAACAAGACAAGCACAACATTAGTAATTAATTTCAGTAAAACTGCGCAATAGGGATTATCCAAGTTTCTCTTCCAAGAGCAAGAATTATTGGAAGACAATTGCAACATGTCCTTAACAATTTGCAAAAATGGAGCAATAAAACTGGATTAAAGTTTCCTGCCTCAAAATCAAGCTGTCTGCATTCCTGCAGAATACATCACTTCCATGACCACCTTTTTCTGGGGCCATCAACTCCTTTTGTTGAATCTTCAACTTTCCTTGACCTTGTATTCGACAAAAATTTAACATAGCACTGAAGAACTGATGTGTGTTGCCATTGAACCTCATTTGCACCGTTAGTGCTAGTTCATAATGAGCAGACTGTGAAAATTTTCTTGTGATTGAATATTCACTCGTCCCTCTTGTTTATGGTTATGGAAGTATTGCGTATGGGTCAGCGTCCACATTTTGGGTACACATACCTACCAGACGAGCCACATCGAATGCTTCTTGGCTCAGGCTGAAGAACCAGTTCTTAGGCAAGATATGAGGGTGGATGAAATATGAATGAGGCTTTTGTAATCAACATGGTATTTTTCTGTTGTCAGTTATGTGACAAATGTCCACAGTTGGTAGTAGTGTTTATTCTCAATCAGCATTGCTCTTTTGTTTCTGGAGTCCATATTGTTGTATTTATTACAATGAATGAACAAGAGGTACATGTTTCAGTTGTGCAACACATTATTATTTGGATTTTGGTGAATGAAAGTGTGAAACCATGAAAAATTTTGAAGCAATTGCTTGGTTAATTTGGTGGTGAAAACCTCAAGTTTACAAATGGTACATGTTGTTTAAATGGCGTCATAAAACCATTTCCAACCTGACTGGGGCTCGGTGTTCACGAACGAGCATTAAGTTGGACAACATTCAGAGAGTGGAAGACATTATTCGTGATGACAGACGAATAACTGTTTGTGATGTGTGTGAAACAATTTTGTTATCTTATGGAAGTGTGCAAATCATCAGAAACTACTTAAAACATCTGAAAATCTGCACCAAGGTGAGTACCGAAAGTTTTGACTGCAAATCGGAAGACTTCAAGGATGGAAGCGATCTCAAAGATTGTTATGGTGTAGAAGTAGACTCGGTTGTAAGACTTATTCTCACATGTGCTGAAACGTGGGCCCATCACTACACTTTCAAAACAAAGAAGTTCAGTAGGAAATGGTGATCAAAACATGAATCACCATCAGTTAAAACAAAGACTCATTTGTCTACCCATAAAGTCCTGAGGACCGTCTTCTGGAACACCAAAGAAATGGTGTACATTGATTTCCTACACGAGGAACGGACAGTTAATGTAGCTGTCTATTGTGAGCTCTTGAGGAAGGTTAAAGATACCTACTGGTCGAAAAGATGCAGGAATTTAATGTGCAGTGTTCTCCTCCTTCATGACAATGCAAGGTCCTATCCTGCAGCTGTCACCAAATCATTATTGAAGGAATTACACTGAACAGTTGTTGGAGCATCCCCAGACTGGTGCCTTCAGACTACTATCTTTTTTCGGACCACTTAAGGAGGACTTGGTTGGCAAGAAATATTTCACTAATGAAGAGGTTGATTACTTAAAGCACAAATGGCAATACTCATGTCGGCAAAACTTTTTTCAGAACAGAATTATGAAACTATTATAAAGGTGGCAAAAATGTGTAAATAATGGTGGAAGCTATATAGAAAAATAGTCTGCATTGCTTTTTGATTTTCTAATGGTCAATAAAATGTTTTTGAAAAAGTCTTCTTCATATTTGATCCATCTAATATTTCAATTGACTACTATAGTGAGAAGTTATCACAGATAATTTCACAAGATCTTTGGAAATTCTCCAGATAAGTTCATGACTTGCGAAAGCTGATCTCCAAAGTGCTTGTGGGATTTACTAAGACTATTGCACAAATGAAATTTCATAAGTACAGGATGTCCAGGGAGGAAACATCAAAACTTCGAAAATAATCTCTTAAGACAATTTTGTCTAATGAACTCCTTGGATATTCTGAATGGCTAAGCCGCAATAAGCACTGAATAGTTGGTTTGAAGAAATACTGCTTATGCAAAAATTTGTGTATCATAAACATATACACACTCCAGAAATATGTATATTGTTTATTATTTTCAAAAGAAATGAATATATTTGTTCACAAGGAAAAATTAACCCAGAAATAAAAAAAGTCAAATTGTGTAAATTGGACGATTTTTTTATTTGTTTAATTTTTCTTTCTGAACAAATATTTTAATTCCTTTTGTAAATAATAAACAATGTGCATGTTTCTGGAGTGTTTATATCGTATGCTTACAAGGAAAACCCGTTAACTCCATTTTTAAGCGAAAATCACTTTTTGTGACATCTAAATACAGAATATTTTGCCTATGATCTGGGAGAACCCACTTAGTGATATCTCTATTCAGTCCATAGATATAAACTGAAGGAAATATTCTAACTCCACAGTTGACAAATTATTGACAGCCCTCTAAACACACATGGAACCCTCTAAAAGCACATAACATGTTTTCCCTGAGAATATGTTTTGGTATTTAAATTGAACGATGTAAGAAAACTTGTTATCTCCGAATGAGAATGTAATGATTGCTGTTGGTTATGAAGCAATTGCAACTTAACAGTAACAATGAAAATACAGAGCGTTCCTATAGACAGATAATGCTTTGTCGCAGCAAGCTCCCGCACTTTAAAATGACAACGCTTGCAAACCAAGTGTGATACCCCTTTGTTGCATCAACTACCTGACAAGGAAATAGTTGTAGTGTCTTATGCTGAACAGTGAAAATAAGTTAAAGGAGCGTAAAGATAGTTCTGCTGGCCCTTCAGGGCCTCAATAATTCAGGTGAGATTGTGTGTTTTGTATTCAGCATTAATTTTGTCATACTATTGGAATAGAAGCAAGGAATGGTTGAAATTTTCAGATGACCAATGTTTGGAGACTGAATCTATAGATACTGCTTTGACTACAGAAAGGGAAATTATAGACTGTTCAATGTTTGAAACTGAAACAATATCAAGTAATGGTAACTTGCTGCTTGATTTAGGATCTGATTTTTCTGATGTAGATCCTGATTACATTCCACATAATGAAACATCAGATGAATATTCTGGGACACAGCAATCAGGAACAAGAAAACGTAAACACAGTTGCCATAAAAAACAAGAAAGAGAACAGCTGACAGATGTGTCAAATTTACAAGAGAATAATGAAATATCAAATACTTTTGATGATGAGAATCATGAAGTTGATAAGAGTAGAATAGATGGAGGAAGAAAGATGAGAATTCATGGAAAGTGAATAAAGAAAAGAAAGGACGTAGTCTTGGTTTGCCTTGTAAAATTAAAAACAAAGATAGACCAGCTAAACAGCCAAAACCTGTAAATTGCTTAACATGTCATTTCAAATGCGCAGAATCATTTTCTGAAGACCAAAGAAAAGCAATTTGCGGTTCTTATTGGCCATTAGATGATTACAAACAGCAGAAAGACTTCATTCTCACACACATTGATGAAGACACCCCCAACAGGAGAAGGCAAAGTAAAGGACATAGGCAATTAAGGGACATTTCAAGAAAATATCATTTATCTGAATTAAATGGTACCAAAAAAAGCGTTTGCCAGACCTTTCTTCTTAAAACGCTATGTATAGGTAAAGATTCAGTTGAAACAGCTTTCAAACATAAATGGAAGAGTGGAGTCTTTACTGGCGAAGACAAGAGAGGAAAGCAACCTCCAGCAAATAAAGCACAACCTAGTGTAACTGAAGATGTAAAACATCACATTGAAAGTTTCCCAATTGTGAACTCTCACTATTCAAGAAAGTTTACGCAGAGAAAATATTTGGATCCAAAACTGAGTATAAGTAAAATGTATGAGTTATATAAGAGCAAGTGTGAAGATGAAGGAAGATCTGTACCTGTATCACTTATTACTTACAGACATGTTTTCTGTAATGATTATAATTTGACCTTTTTTAAACCTAAAAAGACCAGTGCCTACTCTGCATAACACACAAAAGTGCAAAAGGAGTTGAAACACCTGAAGCTGCTGAAAATTACGCTGCTCATATGCAAAGAAAAGAAGACTGCAACACAGCCAAATTGAAGGATAAAGAGAGAGCAATTAGTGATGCTAATTGTGTTTGTCACATTCGACCTGTAGTTGGTACTACAAATACCATCTTCAGATGTCAGGCAGATGTACTTAAGTAGAAAAGTGTCTATATTCTAACAATTTATGGATCAGCTCCGCCAAATACTGCTTATTGCTTTGCATGGACTGAAATAAATGGAGAAAGAGAGAGATCAGAAATTGGCTCATGTTTGCTCAAGTATCTGACAAGTCTTCCAGAGACTGTAACTGAAGTTTCTCTATTTTCTGATATGTGCGGTGGTCAGAACCGAAATCAACATATTGCTGCACTTTTATTGTATTTAGTTCAGAATACACATCTTCAGTTAATAGGACATAAATTTATGGAAAGTGGCCCAGTGCAATTGAAAAAGCAAACAAGTTTGTTTCTGTCTATACAATGCAGGATTGGCTAACTATTTTCCAAATTGCTTGCTCGAAAGGTCTGAAGGATAAATTGCCATATCAGGTGAATGAATTGAAATTTAATGGTTTCGTGGATTTAAACAGATGTCCAAAGATATGAAAAATAGAACCAAGAATATTAACAGAGAACTTGTTAACTGGCTGCTTATCAAAAGTTTAAAATACTGTAAAGCAAATCCAGGAATAATATTCTACAGATACAACCACGCAGATGAGTAAGTCACTGTCTGTGTGTGGTAAAGGGTGCCCTAGAGTAGTCAGTAGTACTTTGCCCAAAATGTACCACTATCATATACCAATCAGTACGCTGAAGAAGCATAACATGCTTAAGTTGTGTCGCACTGGCATTACACCAGAGGAATTTCACAGTTGGTATCAAAACCTGCCAGCGTCAGATGAAGTAAAGGATGCTGTTCTAGAGCCTTCTGCAGATGACACTGACATTAAAGATTCAGAGAGTGATTCAAGTTAGTGCTGTGAATGTTTCAAAGAATTTGGTTTCTTTTCAAATTATGAAGATAAAGTAACTGTCGGAACGATAACGTAACTACTACCAAACATTGTCTGCGAAAAACAGCTAACTCCAGTTTTCCCTCACCATGTTGAAATTGATATGTTATTGTAGCAACATTATTTTAGAAATATAAATTTTGACCAATACTATAGGTTTACAAAGAATTCAGAATTATGTTGATGTGATAAAAAATAATTGTTTTGTGTGATTTTGATTTTTCAGAGCCTTTTGAACTTTCAAACTCGAATATCTCAAAAGTAAGTTTCTAGTAGTTAGCGGGTTTTCCTTGTAAGCATACAAGGAATTGCTTCTGCAATGCAAATTTTTGCCTAGAAAGTATTTTTTTAAACCAACTTTTGAGTGCTTGTTGTGGCTCAGCAATTCGAAATATTCAAGGAGTTTATTAGAAGAAAAAAAATGCATAAAATTGTCTTTAGAGCTTATTTTTGAAGTTTTGATTTTCTCCTTGTACTACCTGTGTATTGTAATATAATTTTAATACCATGTACTAATGTATAATTAACTTTTATTCAGGTATTTCTTCAAACAGAAAATTTAACATAAGACAAACAAGAAAATAAACTTACCATAAAAACATCAAAATTACTTAATTATTAAGTACACAGCTTGTAAAGCAGCAATATTGTTTTGTTAATTTGTTGTGTTATTATGTCTTAATTTGTTGGTAATTGAAGAATGATGTTCCCCATTTATCTGGAGATATGACTTGAGTGATGTTGCATTGGAGTGCCCTTTAAATTTTTATTACTTCCTGCTCTTCAACTCCAACCTGAAATTGTGTGAAATTGCAGTTGAAATATTTGTTTAAAATATATTTCCTATTCTTGAATGTGTTATTTGGTTTAGATTTCTGAATAATTTGGTGTATTTCATCATTACACTGAATCAAATCTTGACCCTTACATTTTACTTTCAAACAGCTGACACCAATAGACCCACAAGGCATTCGAAAGTGTTAAAAGACAGCAAAATTATATAAGCTCTGTTTGTAAACAAAAAAAAAAAGGTGCCAAAATGTTCACCTCCTAGGAAATGATAATCAATTACCGATAATTTTGTATGAGTAAGTCATCTCTAATTTGTTGATATAATCCCCATTTTTGCATGCGATTGGTTGAAATTTTTTGAGTGCAATAGTCAGCTGTATGTATTACCTCGTGCCAAGAAGTTCTTCAATCACAGATCATCATATGTAAATACCCAGACCATCATTGTGAAATCCCTGGAGTGTTTGTTTTTACGCACTTCTGGAAGAGCTTAACATTAAAATCCCCATCCCTGTGAAACATCTTTTAGTCCTATTTCCCCCGGAAATTTCTCCAGTCCATATTAGACGTTGGATTGCTCAGCCTCCCGAATAAACAACTTACTCTAGTACATTTCTGTAGCAATTCCTGGAAATGAAATCCACGTATCCCTACTACAACTTCATCTCTATTGATGGTTCCTCACAAAATGGCACAGTAGGATGTGCATTCTATTGTCATGGTGACAAGCGCAGCTTTCAAACAGACTATTCATGTGACTGCAGAGAAATTGGAGGTAATCTGTATCATTGCGGAAAGTCTGCAGTGATTCCAAAAGTGCTTTCAAATTTATCTTATGTTTTTCTTGTGATCCCTTAACAATATATCCAACATCAAATGCGTAGTCAAATGCTTCAGTATAAATTTTTGTTGGGTCCCTGGCCATGTCAGAATAACTGGAAATGAAATAGCCAACCAGGCAGCAAAAATGGCCATGAGCAGATCAGAAATTAGTTGTCCTTGCAATGCATACAAGTGATATGAAGCAGTTTACCACTCTTTCCATTCTCAGTCTATGGTAAACGGAGTAGCAGAACTGATTTTATGCTCACAAGAATGAAGCACTCCATAAAACCTCGAGCTTCATTTCATGGTAATATCTCGAAATCATTCTTACACGCCTTCAGGTCGGTCACAGGTGCTTCTCCCATGGATATATTTTCCGCAGTGATCAATTCCCTTACCTAACTGCAGACGAAACAAAAAAAAGGTTTTCTTCACACATTTTACTTGGCATTTTAAAAATGATCCTGCCAGAGAGCATAATGTTCCTATGATAATTTGTCATGGGCACTAATGACTTTAGATTGTTGACGGGCTCTTAATCCATTTTCAGTTAATTTCCTGACATCAGTGTTTCTCCGCAGCCACCATCATGGAATATTATCTTCCAGTCATCATTGGGGAAACAGGATTACGGGAAACAATTGACTCGCTGTTTGCCATTTCTATCAGCAGAAACGTGTTAATCATATAAGAGCATGTGAAAGCATTGCCCTTTGTTTTGGACTTCACCAGTTTTACTTTCTCGCTACCGCTTCCGCAGTAGAGAGAAAGTTATGTAATGATACGCGAAAAACGGGGACTTTTCTGCAGCAAAGCAGGGCTCTGGTAATGAAAAAGTGGAAAACTCCAGTTGCTAAATTTAGGGAAACAATCCTCTAACACGTGATGTAGCCAGAAGCCTTGTTTTGTGGGTCCTTGATACTGAAATATCGTTTGACGGCAAAACATCCGTCTCTGCCCATCCGTTTGTGAACCATGCTAGCTGCTAAACCGTTCAGCCGATTGGTATTCCCCGATCAATCTGGCTTATGTCGCGACCTCTTGAATTTGAAACCGATATTTTAATTTTAGTGTGTTCTTTACATGAAGGCCATGGGATATTTTCAAATTTGTCAGAAAAATAGCTCCATGATTTTTAAAATATTTAATTTTTAAAATAAAATGTATCTAGAGTTGTCATTTTACTACCATTACTACTTCTAATAAAGATGTAATAGTAATGTAATAATAATTAATAATAATAATAATAATAATAATAATAATAATAATAATAATAATAATAATAATAATGAATAATATATTATTATATAATTATTATATAATAATATATTATTATTATTATTGTTATTATATATATATATATATTTTTTTTTTTTTGTGTTGTATTTTTTATTTCATTTATTTATTCATATATATTTTTTATTTAATATCAAAAACAAAACTGTGTGTGATATAGTATGGGGAAAAGTGTATTCTGTGCACATTTTCTTAAATTCTGTAATCCGTATCCTAACCCATATACAAGTTGAATTTTGAATACAGATGAAAATAAGGGGTTTTGGCAAACTGATAAGAAAGTATTTGCTCCAAGGTAATAAAGACTATTTGCAAAGGCAAAACGTCTATCAATTATCTATTATCTATTATCCCTGGGAGTCTAAAAAAGTGACCAACTGTCGTTAACTATTCCTAGAGATAATTTTAAGAATTATATTTCCCACTGAACTCTAAAAAAACCTACATGGATAATGAAGTTACATTTATGCCCAAAAGCAAATGAAGGGGTCATCTCAGCATTCGGTCATTGTGGAAGTGCCTCAATGTTGTAGTTGATTTAAGGGCATATAGGGCATAACAAGATGTGGTGAACCTCTTGTTAAGATTCGAGATGTCTCTTGGATTGTCAGACTGAGGAAGTTAGTTTCATGAGATATTTTATACTAATTCAGAAGAATACTCCTCCATGAGCCACTGAAAGATTGCTGCCAGAGTTTCCAAAGGGGAAATGTTTATTTTCAGTAGGTTATATTTAATAAATATGGCTAAAAAGCCCACTCCCAACGTCGTGAATGGCAGAATTTGTAAAAGAATCCACAGGTATGTTCATTCAGAGAAGTAAAAATTGCCCCAGGGTGGGGATTGTGATGGCACAGCGCACATGAAGGGAAGGAGCGTGGATGGTCACCAGCTCTCAACCAGAGACAGCCAGTTGCGGGTGGTTGTTTTTCCACAGAATGCAGAGCTCTACTAGAATTTCTGATCAGTAGCTATAGCGCAAACTATTAAAAAATCTTGAATACTCCCATCGTCACATTTCCTGAGACCATCTTTTCCCTTTCATTTACTACCTTCACCCAATTGCAAAAGCTGTATTTTCACTTGGCCTCTTCCTGTCAACTTCCATAAACCTCAGGTTCAACAATCTCCCCCACATTGTCAACTTTCTCAGAGATTGTAAATTACCTGTATATCATCCCTCTACTAATTTCGTTCCATGCTCGCTCTCCTATTCTGTGTATCGTAGTGGAACTGCGAATCTGCAAGAAGGCATATCCAGAAGCGACAGAGGACCTTAAACTTTTAATGAATTTTCAGGAAATAAAATATGACCATACCTTCATTTATACTGATAGCTTGTCTCAAAATGGAAACGTAGGCATTGTATTTCCATAGTTCCACCTGCTGCTCCAGAGTTGACTCTTCAAGCAGCGTATACATGCTTATCGATTGCACTTAAAATACATTCAATATGTATGATGTTGCGATTTGTGGTTTGCAGTGATTTCAGAAATTGGTCTCCTGTCTTGAGGTAATCTGGTATCAAGCACCAAATACATTTACTAAAGATTCACCATTACTTGTTTTTTTTTGTTGGGTCTTTGGCCACGCAGATAAAACT
Source organism: Teleogryllus occipitalis (assembly GCA_011170035.1). Lineage (NCBI taxonomy): Eukaryota > Metazoa > Arthropoda > Insecta > Orthoptera > Gryllidae > Teleogryllus > Teleogryllus occipitalis. The sequence continues at coordinate 164,210 of BLKR01009144.1, forward strand.
GACCAGGGAGCAACATTTGCCACTAGAAAGAGCAATGTTTTTGAAATGTTTGAATGTTTGGGGGTTGTTTAACTCTCCTAACAACTAATCTAAAATTGAACTAATGCTTTGGTCACTAATATGTACTTTAGTTTGCCCGAAAAAAATTACATGTTTGCACCCGAAACATAACCGAAACATACCTCCTTACTTATGGAAGGTGGTTTCATCGCTGTAGAACCCTGTCCGCCAAAGAAGAAAAAATACGAGACTTATCTCTTCATCCCTTACAGCACATCCCAAATTCAACAAAATCGTTGAGAGACACTTTGTAAAGTTTCCTTTAAAAATGAATTCCAGTTAGAACATCGAATTGCATCATGAATAATTTTAGTGTATGGGTGGGCTGGTGACTTTCATTTTAGATGACTTGTTTAGTGTCTTCTCCTTCAATGCAGCACAATCTGTTTCTCTGTAACACACTGTCAATCTGCTTAAAGATGTTCTGGCAGCATGACAGCCCATGTATCTACAGCACCTTGTTTTTTTGGCCCATTTACAACCCTGTAGATAGAACCATCTTGACTTATGGATTTGCTATGGAGGTCATCATTGACGTCGTTCCTTAAATTTTATTTACCGAAACATTTTTATGATCATAACACTATGCTACACCCTGTTAAACAAAGTAAACGTGAATTATTCTTATAACAAAATTGAATATTTTAAGGATTATGTCAGTACATGACAGTCCAGTCAGTATATGTCAGTGCATGTGCTGGTTTGCTTGATTTTTTATAGTGGACATATCCAGTATGTCAATTACCCATGTTACACCTGTCATACTGTTAAATCTTTTGCTTCCTCCTTTGAATGTTATTACTATCAATTATATTTTCTGGTACCTATGAGATTATACAGTTGCTTCAAATCTTGGCAGTAAGAATCTTAAATTATATTTTTGTTCATAATTAATGTCCAGTGGATATGCCACTTATGTGGTTTTTCAGTGAAAATTCCTTACACTTCTCTTACTTTCAGTTTTAATCTCTCAGGATCTTTTTGTTTTAGGAAGTATTTCATGAACGTGTTAAAATTTACCAAAACTGGCAACATTCACAGCAAATGCTTAATAAGAAGCGTGAACTTAAAGCGAAATTGGAATTGTCAGGAAAAGCTGAAAAGGGGAGCTTAGCAGGAATGGAAGTGATTGAGGTAAAATATATTTTTAGTATTTTTTTTTGTTTCACCATGTTTTTATTGTTTTGTTTTCTTTGTTATTTTGATATCTTTTATCATTTTCAAATTTTCTTAGTTTTGCTGGTAATGAATAAATATTTTATTTGTTGCTTGTGATAATTTGTAGTCAAATCTTTGCTGAGAAATGCCTTATTACTGAGCAGCATTTTTTTTGGCAATTTTTCTTGTTCTGTAATGTCCAGAAGGTTGCCAAATTGGTTTGTAATATCCAAAGTCGAAGCACTAAGGATATTTCAATGTATTGAAGAAAAAATCTACTTTTTATACAAACAACGAAAAACGAAAATTTGTGAATTGATGGAATTGGGGTGAATGTTATGACTAGACTTTGGAATTTTAGGCACAAAAAGTGATGATTTAGGCACCTAAAAAGGTAACAAAATTATGAAATTAGACAAGATTAGGCATAAAAAGGAACGTTTTAAGCACTTGATATAGGTTAAAAATTATTAAACCAGACATTTAAAAAATATTAGAAATGAAAAGTTATTGTTCTGGTGTCTAAGACTGATCACAAAAGGATTAAATTGGAAACTTTTTATTATTCATGAAAGTCAAGTATTTTTACATTTATAAGAGTGACTACTAGCACATTATTTTATTCTCTTTCATAATTTAGAAGCACGGTATATAATCATATTTTCTCCAAATTTTCTACAGTAAGGTGTCTTTATCTTTTAAAATCATTTTGAACACTGGAAAGCATCTTTCCACTCACACAAGTAGTAACAAACGTAATTTTAGTCATATCACATTCCCTCTTTTGGAATTTCTCCACCCTCCCCCACCAAAACGTATACCTTATGAACCATTACACCATATCCAGGTTTTGCTTTTATTACACTCTCCTATTTGCTCTTTACTTTGCCCACAACGGCTCCCTTGGCAGCACTTATTTTCACTTCGACGTCTTGCACTAACTGACACGTGATCTGTCCAAGGTTTTCCTTTGTGTTCCAGTTTGTCTGTTGTTGAGGGGAAAAATGAAAAATGTCTTGATGTCCCCAAGATCTCATTTCAAAGTCGGACTTTTTCAGAGTTACGTTACAAAGACATGCTGTACTCACTAGTTGGAAGGTCTTTCATCTTAGCAGCAACATTATCTCTGTATTCTGCATAATATAGAGCTGCCTCAGTCCAGGTGCCTCAGCAGGTTACACCTCAATAGGTTGAGGAGGAAGAGGGCTTTCTGGACGTTTTTCCTTGAAATATGCAATGTGAGATGAAGATTTGTGTGTGTGTGTGTGTGTGTGTGGGGGGGGGCTAATCAGAGATCAGGGTGTTTTGTTATCTTCACCTTTCCGACAGTATGCTTTTGCCTAACGTGTCTTTCCTCGCCTGCATTGCGTAGACGATGCTCCATGGCTACAAGCCTCAACCTGTCAACAGCGCAGCTCCCTGCTGTACTGGGAATGGGTATGATTGCCTGAGAAGTGCGTGCTGATCAGAGACGAACGTTAAACATCGTCTTTGTATTGATTTCCAGTTTTCCTTACGTACTGTGTGTTGGGTGAGAGATTTTGTTGCGTAATCGATGACGTATTAAATCAGGGAATATTCGCATTTCGGGAAATTGGAGAAAGTATTTGCGTTTCGGTATAATAAATTTAAAACATGATTAAAAAAAATCTAATAATGCTTCAGAATTACTTGTTTTAGGCAAGAAAATATGAAAATTGTCATCATCCCATCCCCTTTAGGACATTTTAGGCATTATTATATGCTATCTGTAGATCTAATTTTTCATCATTCATTAACATCTGCAATTATTTTCCACATCCTCCTAAAGGCACTAAATAGGCATTTGTCCTAAAACCGAGGTCTGGTTATGACAGTCTGGTATCGCGTGCAGCACTGCGATCCCGTCCAACTTTGGTCCGGTACAACCCTTACCGGTCACCTGGCTGTCAGAATCGCAATGCACGCACTGTTCGCACATAACACTATTGATCTCCCGGGTGTGCAACAAATGTTTGAAACACTGGAAAAGCACGCAAAGACTTACCAATCAAGCTGCAATTAAATTGGAAATTACAACAAAAGTTGCTGTTTCACTTTAAACTACTCGTCTGTATGTGTGTTTAGAGTGACTGGAAACTACTGTTACAAAAAGGTATTCCAGATTTTTGGTTGAAAATCATGAAAAATGGCAGATCCAGTCCCCCCTTGTTTATTTTGTTTATTTTTTTAGAAAATTGGGTTTAATGTTACTTTTCGGTGAAAGAGTTGAACGCGAACAAAAATCTTGACATACACTAGAGTACTTTAATAGTATCAATTTGTTAGTGTGTTCTATTTATCAGAGTTCCACCCTCATTTCCAGGATCTGCATAATCTTATAATTCATTTCAATATATTACAGTTGACACCGGTTATAGTGAACTTCTGGGGACTAACAGTTTTGGTTCACTATGCCCGATGATGTCAAAATTAAATAAGTTTCTCCTTAACGATTGATTTTATTAACATAGAGATTCAGCAAAATACATTAACAGCACAAACTGAAAATTTCAATATTTTTATTTGTCCTTAAAAATATCCACCAATATTGAAATTGAAGTAAGGAATTGTGCATCGCCGCAGCCAGTTGTAGCCCACGCAGGACAGACCTTTGTTTACCACAGTGAAACTGATTGGCTTATGGTCATTAGTAAGGTGCCCATTCTGGGTCCGCTACCTTCACCACAAGGGAGACTTCTTCAATTATGACCTTTGGCCAACTATCGTTTTTTCAAGCTGCCTAGTGTTGGAATTTGTGGCACTGAGCTGATATATTATTTTCCAGGAGGGAATTAATTTCCAGGTCGTTGTATTTCCCACGTTCACTATAGCCGAGGTTCAAGTCCATTATAACTGAGTCTTCTTATGCTTATTTGTAATAAAAGTGAAACGGGACCAGTGACTTTAAGTTCACTGTAACAGAGGGTTCACTATATCCGAGTTCACTATAACCGTAGTCGACTGTATTTAGGTCATTCAATATTAATTGGCACTATCTCTACAACTTCTGCAAAGTAGCAGTTTGAAATGTTTGTCGATGCATGCGTGAAGATAGGCTTTGTCTACAGCCACTTGTGATGTTTCTACTTCCTGTAGGTAGTTCATTTCAGCAGCATTCGTTCCGGCTTGCCAGTAAGCTGATGGACATGGATGTGACAACATGGGAGCAGACAAACATGGGCAATGGTGGAAAACGATAAAATCGGATATTTTGGTAAAAATATCCGATTTTACACATTCGGGACTAGTGACCTCAGTTGTTGACTTTCCCGGGATCACCAAAAACAAACCAACCAATCTAATTGACAAAATATGACAACTTTTTAACATTATTCTATTAAAAAGCAGTTACCTGATGACAACATATCCAATATATCCAACATATGAAAAAAAGTATATGAAAGTTCTTCTACTCCTGTATATGGGTCTACGAAAAGACAATGCCATGACAAGACAGCAGCCTGTCCCTTATAATATTCCCAGTAAATAATTCTGTTATTGTTTTGGTCTTGGAAGCATAGGTTCCTGTAGAAAGCGTTTTGTTTTGTTGTTTGTTGTTTTTTTGGGTCCTTTTCAATTTTATTGCAGCCTGTACGTCACGGAAATTTACAGCACATTTTCAAGAATTGGAGTGCTGTTGTGGAGTTGGATGGACATTTGTATCATTTCCAAACAGTGAGAGAACTGCAATTCTGGCATTGGCTGTCAAGCAAACGTTCTGATGGCCTAATTTTGGACATAATTGCGGGACAGCACTTAATACGGGCTATCATAGTATATACTCCAATATCATCAATTCACAAATTTTCGTTCCATTAATTCAATTGGATTCAAAAAACTAGATTTTTCTTAGATAATACTTAGAAATATTCTGAGTAGTTTCACTCACTTTAGGCACACCCTTCTGGTCAGAAGAAGAGAAATAATCATCAAATTGCTGTGCAGTGACGAGGACGTGAAGTGAACGTTTATCAGCAAAATACTGTAAAAGACTTTTGTTCATCTAATAGAGAAGACAGTGCATTTATTTACGATCTGAAATGACTTGCGTCTACAGGATGTCTAGGGAGGAAATATTGAAATTTCGAAAATAATCTCTTAAGACAATCTTAAATTCATACACTCCAGAAATATGTAAATTGTTTATTTTGTTAATAATAAATTAATATATTAGTTCAGAAAGAAAAATTAACCGAGAAATAAAAAAGCAGTCGAATTGTGTAAATTGGCTGGTTTTTTATTTCTGGGTTAATTTTTCTTTCTGATAAAATATATTCATTTATTTTGTTAATAATAAACAATTTATATATTTCTGGAGTATTTATATGCTTCTACAATGCAAATTTTTGCATAGAAAGCATATTTTCAAACCAACTTTTCACCTACACATACAGCTTTCTACTGTTTTTTGACTAAATATCTAAACTTGTGAGTGCTCTTGCTTGTTGTGGCTTAGCCATTTGGAATACCCATGTAGTTTATTAGACAAAATATGCTTAAAATTGTCTTAAGAGCTTATTTTTGAAGTTTCGACATTTCCTCCCCGGACACCATGTATATAAATTTGTGTATGTGTATATTTATTTTTTTTTAATTTTCAGTGGGAAGCAAAAGTAGAGAGATGCCAAGAGGAGTTTGACAATATCACAAAGATGATAAAGAAAGAAATGGAGCGGTTTGAAGTGAATAGAGTGAAAGATTTCAAAACGATAATTATTCAATACCTTGAAAATCTTATGACTCACCAGCAACAGGTATCTATATTCAGGTTTATTAGTATTTATTATTATTATTATTATTATTATTATTATTATTATTATTGTTGTTGTTGTTGTTGTTAATAATAATGATGATGATGATGATGATGATGATGATGATAATAACCTCCGGACCCGTTGCGGTAGCTCAGTGCATCAACTGATGTCACCTCTGATCGGGAGGTCCTAGGTTTGAGTCCTGACGGCGGCTGGATTTTCGACACTAGCTTTTCAGCTAGGTCGAATTCAGTTGCTGTCTGGAGGAGAATTCTAGCGGCCGGCTGCTCTGATCGGTAGTTTTCCGTGGTTTCTCCGATCAACACCAGGCGAATGCCGGAGCAGTACCCTACCAAACGGGCCACGGACCACGCGCGATCTTTCCTTCCTCTTCCTTGTCCTATCCTCTCCCCTTACACACACACACACTAACACTAACACTAACATGTACCACACTATCACATATTCCAGGAGATCGGTCGGGAGCTTAGAGCTTGTCCCGGCTGGGGCGGTGCCCCGCTGGTGGGAGAGTCCTGGTTGGGGGGAATCCCCACTAGCCGACGGTAGGTCGGCGCCGGATCTTGCCATCCAGTGGGGGAAGATCACCGCCATCTCCCGCGAAAAAAACATGCACTACACAAATGGGACTAATGACCAAAGCAGTTGACGCTCCCGGAAATATGAAAAAATCAATCAATCTATCAATCAATCAATCAATAACCTCCGGGGTTTGCTGGTCCTCTGGCAATGTGGCTGCTCCAGACGAGGTAATGTGTCAGCCCCTTACTGCAATCACCATGCAAAACGAACAGAGGGGTGTAGAGAACATTGATCGGGTAATACATTTGTGTCCCATTCTCTGTGGGCTTGGTCCCAACATTTATGAGAACTGCTCATTGAAGAGAACACACTGAGAGAATAAAATGTACTCGAGAAATAAATATATAGATATAATGTGTACATTTAATTTTGTAAATCAGTGCCAAGAGGAACCGCTCCCAGGATATAGGCATGCCGAATAAGCAGAAAACATCCAGAGCTGCACATGACTGAGCAGAATGTAATTGACAGATGGAAGGCAAATTATCGAACACGGCTATTTAACTGAGATCAAAATTGGGAACATTAAAAGGGAAGTTGGGTGCCATGTTCACCAAACAAAAAGAAATTGGGCAAGACACAGAGCAATGCGAACAAGACCTCCAAAATCCCTACAATGATTCATCCCAGGACACAAAGGATGATTCACACAGGATACAATGATATCAGACATGTTCAACAGCATAACTGAACACTTCCGTGGTACAGAACCAGTCGGCCGACCATTCATCCCTGTCCTGAGGAACATTGAAAAAGCAAAGGAAACAACAAAGAAGGTGAATAGTATATTGGAGGAAGTGTTAAAAACTTGGATGATCTGACAGAGCTACACCTTGCTATGTTATGAATGCTCTATTGTGCATACAGGTACTGTCATCAAGCTGAATGGCCAAAAGAGGTATTATTCAAATCATAGGAGGAACAGGCAAACAAGAGATCACATGCCACCATGGAAAGAACGACTCGAGAAAGAAGTAAATGAACTCAGATCCAAAACTGGCACAATAAAGGAGTACCTTAACAATAACCAAACGAAGAGAGTAGTTAGGAAAAAAACCATCATAGCAACAAAGACAGGAATAAAATTGAATAGTATACAAAGAAACCGGGATCTTGAATCTTTACTAGACACTTTCAGGTAAAAGCAAAGGGAAGTAGACTGTGCTGATTCAATGAACTGACGAAAAGGAAGAAGGAAATTGCCATATTTCACAGAAACCGAACGAGCTTCTTCAGGCCCCTGGAGGAAAATTAGGACAACCAAGTACAGCCCTAACTACAGAAGAATCCATTAAATTTAAAAAATACTGGAGTACATAATGGTCCGATCTGAAGGATTTCAACAAAAATGCATCATGGCTGTCAGAAGTAGAAATGACAGCATCAAAAATTCTATTAATGAATGCTACAGAGTTTACTTCCAACGATATCACCAGAGCCATCGATAAAACCAGCATCTGGAAAACCCTTGGGCCTGACATTCATAAGTTCTGGCTGACTTTCCCACTGTTCACAAGTCACTATCTCTATGTTACACCAAAGCCCCTGAGAATTCAACATCAACTCCTGATTGTCTTATGGAAGGAAACACCTACCTGCAAAGGAAAAAGGGGGACATGATACAACCACAAAACCATCGACCAATCACCTGCCTATCGATTGTTTACAAGCTCTTCACATCACTAATCAACAACAATATATGAACACTGTGATACCTATTCCGTCTTAGAAGAGGAGCAAAAGGCTTGCCTCAAAAGATCGATGGGTTGTAAGCATCAGCTGACAATTAACGCAGTTACCTTAGAACACGTTCACACAATCTGCATATGTGCTACATAGATTACCAGAAGGCGTTTGATTCTGTCCTGCACAGTTGGTTGCAAAAGATTCTTGAAATAATGTGTGTGTCCAAAAATCAAACAGACGCTTAGTGCAATGATGGCGAAATGGAGAATGAACATATGGATGAGTTTGGAAAATATAGGAGTGGTCCATATTAAAACTGGAGTGTTTCAAGTTGATTCACTATCACCATTATGGTTTTGTCTAGCAATGAAACCTATGCCCAAACTTTTTAATAACAGCAAAATTGGGTACAAATTAATCAAAAGAAACAATTCACGCCTGTCTCATTTGCTGTATGTTGATGACCTCAAACTGTATGCAGAGAGCAGAGACAAATTACATGGTCTAATTGAGATAGCGAAAGTGTTCAGTGAAGCTACAAAGATGTCTTTTGGACTAGACAAATGTGCCATAATAGACATTAGAAAGGGCAAGGTCGAAAGCCACAATGAACCAATTTGACATCAAGGAACTTCCACCTGATGAGGTTTACAAATATCTAGGTATGGCCCAAAGCTACTGAATAAATCATTCCAGCATGAAAGAAGCTCTGACCAAAAAGTATAGATCAAGAGTTACAAAAGTTTTGAGTACTAAATTAAACGAAAAAAAAACAACTAATCATTACAATTAACTCGTGGTCAATCCCTACTCTTTCCCATTCTTTTGGAATTCTCAAGTGGTCATGTGCAGACCTCACGGAATCAAATAGATTGACTAGAAATCTGCTTACTAAATTCAGGTGTCTTCATACAAACTCGCCTATTAAAAGACTATACCTACCCTGAAGAGGAGGGAGGGGACTGCTAAACATTGAAATCTCTGCAGAATCCAAGAAAACTGAAGCCAAAGTTACTCTCGTGTGAAGATGTCTTAATGAAAATGGCTGTACAAGCAGATGATGGTTTATACTCCACTAAACTTGAGTGCCTTCAACATAGAAACAATGGCAACTGCAGCAGGAACAACACAAAAAGATCTAGAAGATTGGCAACAAAAGGCAATGCACGGCAAATTTCCTAAAGCTATCCATGAACCTCATGCTGAAGCACTATCTTTGCTGCAATGGCTAACAGTTGGCTATCTATACCCAGAAACAGAGGGATTTATAATAGCAATCCAAGATAGAATAGGCCGAACTAGAAACAATAAAAAACATTGCATGAAGATGCCCGTGGTTGACAAATGCTGGAAATGCGGCACCAATGGTGAAACAATCGAACATATAATGGCTAATAATAATAATAATAATAATAATAATAATAATAATAATAATAATAATATTACTAATACATTATTATTATTATTATTATTATTATTATTATTATTATTATTATTATTATTATTATTTTCCAGCTATTTAATGGTGTTCTAAAATTTACTATTACTTTATACAGTGTGTTTAATTAAGAACTGTGCACTGTTCAGACAGCTGACTCCTTGTGTGGTGACGGCCACCTAAGCGCAAGTGTTTGTCTTCATCACAAAAAGACACATTTCTTTCACTACTCATTGTTAATTTTCCTCTTTGCCCTACCATAGTTATCAAAGTGCTAAAAGGAATGCTTTTGGAAATGCAGTATTATGTTGTCATTTTTCTTTGGAAAGTGTTATAGTTGCACAATGCAGTTTAGGCCCATCTCTGTAACAGTGCTTTTGCATGATGGCTTTGTCAAATATCAAGTGGCAAGATCTTGCATTGCCTCCCCCTGTGATGTTAATTAATGTTTTTTGGGACATGAATATAAAAATCATTTATACACATTAATGGGACTTCATGAAAATGTACTGAGAGAAATTTCTTAATGAACAAAATGTAAATACATGTGAATTAGAACAGGTTTCTTATCTAAAAGTGTGGCCTGCAGCCAGTCTGTATCTATGCTGTCTAGGAGTCAGCATGTCCCAGGCGTTTCATATCTGCCATCCAAAATGTTTTGTATCTACTCAAGATATGTAAAATTTGGTGTAGATAATTTCCAACATCTCATGAGGTCAGCATTGAAGCACACAAGCAGAGACTGTCTTGTCACTCAGTCAGGGGCAGTTCTGGGAAATTGTGGCCTATCGCCCCCGGTGCCCAAACAATCATGAACAGAACAGTTCTTAAATAGATGCTTCGTATTTTATGAATCTGTGTAAGACCGTGAACAAGTATTCTATCCCGGCCCAGTCTCTCCAGTCGAAATGTAATTTATTTTATGTGATTATGTACTTGTGTTAGTGAAGTTCATTACATCAAGGAAACTGTTCAAGAAAGCCAAGAGTCACAAGGATGCAGGAACATTGCAATTCATGTAGGGTGCCCAGATAAACTTGAATCCTTGAAAATCTTGAAAAATTCTTGAATTTTTTAAACCTGGAAGAAAGCTTGAATTTTTGCCTGAATTCTAGAATATTTGTATTATTTATATTTAAAATTGTTCATATTTTTAGTACAGAGAATGTTACGTAATCGTGCAAAAACTGATTTTGTCACAAATAGGTTTGTGGGCTCCTGATACCAGAGAAGTATTTTTGTGACAAAAATAGATTTGTCAGTCTGTGTGAACAACTCTAGCTGAGAATGTGAACACACATCTTTTTAGAATTAATGAACCTTATCTCTAGCAATTCCAATACATGTAAATGGTCGTATGTATTACCGGGAGGGGGGTCTGGAGCCTACCCGTAAATTTTTATTTTATTGGCGATTTTTATAAATAGTAACAATAACAAAGATTTTCAGCATTCTAAATAAAACTCAAACCTACAAAAGGTCATTGGCGAGCCTCCGAGGCGCCCCTTGGCAATGCTGAGCATAGTAAATCCAAATGATATTCACAATTTAGAAGAGCGTGCTGATTCTTTACGCGGCAATGCATCCGTGCTGCTCGAGTTTTGGAAGAAATGTACTATAGGCAAGAACAAGCGCTGGACATCTTTTATTTATCTATTCTATTTCAACTTTCTTCTGCATTACAAACCCTCAATTCAAGACGTTTGTTAACATCACTTCTATGAGCAAGTAGTCCGCTCCCAGTTGAGCAACCAGCATATGGCGTAGCAACTGGGTATGGAATGGATGTGTTGAATAAAATCGTAGAATGCTAACAAAAATCAAATCCGGAAAACCAAACTTTTCGTTGCTTCTGAAACCCTTTTCAAGGGTTAGAAATGCAATGGAAAGTTGAAAATAGAATGGATTGCTATTGAAAGGGATTAATGAGGGCATTTTTACTGGCGCACATACACTGATGGCTCATCTTTCAGCGATTCGGTGGCCTGCAGTTTTCATGGGTCACCAAATCATTTGGAATTCTCTCTCTATACTGTGTATTCACTGCTGAGATAATACATAAACTGCTTAGATAGTACATAATTGTTGAAGCCAAGAAACCATCACAGAATCTGTGAATGAGACATTGCCATTGCTGTGAGCAGTTCTTTGCTCTGATTTTCCAACTTCTCTTAAAGCTATCTCCCTTTCTCCTTCAAACAATTTGATGGCAACAATACAACACCAACTACTTGATGGAACCAATTTGTCTCGCAACTATGATGTGATACTTTGTTGGATTCCGGGTCGTGTAGGAATCGGAGGCATTGAATTAGCTGATGAAGGGTGCAAATTCAGCGACTCGGAAGTCTGACATTGACACTGTCCCTTCAGGAGATTTAAAGGCCTTTTTTAAAATGCTCTATTTTCAATGAATGGCAGACAGAGTGGCACAATGCCACTTTTATACTTTCTTCCCCGACAAATGTGAGAAGAGAAATTGTATCGTGTGCCAGAAATCGTCACCAATTTACCATGAAATAAACAAGTTCTTGAAGTTTTATGTTATAACATACAGGAAGTAAAATTAACAGTTAGTGCAAGTGTTAAACTTGTGGTTCGTGAGTGCATGGTATTTTGGGAGAAAGCAAGGAATTTGAACAATCTATTTGATATTGCACATCCAAATACTTTACAAATGATTACATTGGAAGAAGACAGGATGTTTTTACTTTGAACAAGAGAGCCAGGACGTAAAAGCTATCTTACATGAGTAGACCAAAATCTCATGGATAAAGAACAAAAGGCGAGACAAAAAGCATTACAAGAAGATAAAAGGAAAGAGAAACAACAGTATGGAGCGTCTACATCTTCTGCTGTACCGCCTTCATCATTTGAAGATTCAGATAACAAACTTCCAATTTCAGATGAAATCAACATTGCAGAATTTTCGAGAGTACATCAGTACAGAAAGCTGCAAGGCATGACACAAAAAATTGTATTACCCCTAAACATTTGAATACAGTTTAGATAGATATCAGCTGGTTAGAGATTCTCTATACATCATTCATCAGAGGCACTTGACCACAATACCCTAAGATCTCTCTATGAATAAATCTTGTGTCTGATTTGAAGAATAGAAGAAGCGAAGAGAACGTTAAGAAACAATTAAATTGACTTTTAGGAGTAATTTATCTGAAATTCTTCCTGTTCGTTGAGATGATAAACTGTTGCGTGGATGAAATATCAGAGACCCAAAAGAAGAGACTCACAATTGTTGTTATGTTTGGGGGCAGTGAGCAGCTCATTGTGTTTCGAAAATTGCAGAATGCTACTGGAAAAGAGCACACTAATGCTGTTTGGAATGTGTTAACGCACTGGGCTATAGAAGACAGTGGACAAATTCTTTGCTGAGACACACCTGCATCAAATACTTGATATTTTAAAGGAGCTTGCTTGAAGAAAATTTGAACAGAGAATTGTACTGCTGTCATCACATATACAAACTTATTTTACAATGTGTGTTTGAATGTAAAATATGTGGTGTAATCCTTAAAAGGGTCTTTCTGTTGATTGTAACTGTTTATGTCAATCCGTGGCTTCAGTGCAGTGCAGCTGTAAAAGCTCCTTATCAAGATATCTGCTTTTTAAAAGTTCTAAAATCACATGAAAGGATAGATTACACGATTTCAAAAGCAGTTCTAAAAAAATTAGACACCGTATGTGGTATTTTTTAGAAGAATTGTGTGTCATACTTTGATGAAGAGGTAGACGTACAAATCAAAATCAAAATGGTAGCAAATTTAGCCAGAGAGAATCTACATATAGAAGAGTGTTATATTTCCTTGTATGGAGAATTGGATGGAGAATAATATGGTAAGCGCAATTGTATCCCGATGACCGTTCTTGAATGATTAATTCGTTAATATACAATACATTTCCTAATTCAATTTATTCTTCATTTTATTGAAAACAATAGCTATCTTTGTGTCAACAAAAGGCAGAATTCTGTTCTCTTGCCTCAAGGTGGATACTAGTTGTATTCAAGAATGACCTTCGA